>JAIFAC010000310.1:0-126616 GCA_026545765.1 Plantago major | reverse complement strand
AAATGTTTGTTACCTCATCAGCCATAAGACACATTTCAATGTTGGAGATGTCTGGACCAGCAATCTCAGCAAATCCACACATTTCATTCTTCTTAAGGCCGAGGTCGATTACGTTGTGGGTGATTCCACACAATTCTGGTGATGGCAGGTTTGAGTTATCTGAATCTCCATCTTCAGAATCTGTCTCAATATCTAGAGCATCAAGCTGGATTTGAATCTTCTTCCTTTCTTCAGTCAGTAAGGCCCTTTGATTTCTTTTGTAATTTCTTCTGTCCTTCTTGTCACCTGTCTTGAGCTTGTTTAAAGCAGGGCAATCTCTCTTGAAGTGACCAGACTTTTGACAATAGAAGCATATATCATTTCCTATCTATGCTGATTCAGTACTAACACCTTTCTGAATGCGGATCTTCAGAGAGTTGTTTAGTTGAATGTTCTTAAACTGATGATAGTTTGGGCCAAGATGCTTTTTCAGCTTTTCTTTAGCTTTTCTTCTCTCAATCTCTTGACTCACAAATTTATTCATGTGTCTTACTGCAAGAGCATTTTCTTCAGATGCGTCTTTGGTATCTTTCTTTTCAGAAGTACCTTGAGAGACTAGAGCAACACTTTGTAACTTCTCAGCTGTTTGTTCTCTCTGAGTTGTCTCATAATCTACAGTAGCAAGATGAGAGAAGAGCTCTACTGGAGTAATATTTGGCATTCCTTGGTTTAAATAAAAGAATTTAGTGTGCTCCCAGTTGTGATTGAGACTTCTGACAATAGTCTTAATCTTTTCTGACTGGGAGTATCTGTTGCTTTCACCAAGTGTAGCCATATCACTCATAAGAGTAGTAAACACAAATCAAATTCTTCGAGTTTCGGTGGGACCTTGCTTGAAGTTTTGGAACTTCAATTTAAGAACTTCGAACTTGTTTTCTTTGGTTTTCTCGGTTCATACGCATTTCTTCAATCAATTGCTGTGCAACTTTCGCGTTTTAGCACCCCAGTTTATTAATCGTATGTGCTCATTGTCGATCGATGATTATATTCTGAGCTTGACCATCCAATCGTGTCTCTTGGCATCTTCAGATGTCCGAGCTCTCGCTTGTCTTCATACATAATGCTTCCACGAGCAAGATGACCACTATCACTAGCAACCATGTCCTCTTCCATCTTCCGTGTCGAGGCTTTTCTTCCATTAGAAACCTCGGACTTGTTTGAGTTGTCGATTTTGATAGGCCCTTCATTGATGACATAGATCATCTCATCACTAATGGCCACGGATGGAGCATCATGTTGTTCTTCCATTTCTCGTAGTTTTACGGCTTTAGAACGGTGCATCGCCAGAGACATACCTACACACTTAACACACAAATTATATAGTCCTCGAAAGGGACAACGTTTCTTCACCTATCTGGGATCTAGGTTCAATCGTATGATTGGGAACCTCTCGCCTCGATACCACTTGTTGGTCGAGATAACGGCAAAGTAAAAGACTAGAGGGGGAGGTGAATAGTCTTTTAAACTTTTGTCGATAAACAGTTCTCGAAACCTGGGGTTTCTGATACTTAAATTCAGAGCACAGAAGACTTTAAGATAGGTAAGTGCAGAAACAAAAAGTAAGTGTGGGTGCTTATCGAAAGATAAATCTGAAAGGTAAATAACACAGCAAGTATAGTGGTATCCGGAGGTGGCGTAATCCTCCAACTAATCCACTTCGGTCTTTCTGAGACCTAGAATTCACTAGAACAGATAATTGAGTTCACCTTACAAAAATCCTATTCTAAGATTCTTAAACAATTGGTTCCCAACCAAATGTTCCCCCTGAGTTATTCCCCAGCTCCTAGAGCTATGTACTTCCTCTACTCAGATAACCTTGGAGTTATTCCCTGATTTCCCAAATCAAGTACTTCCTCTACTCCACGCCTTGATGGTGTTGGTTATAAGGTTTGTCAGAGAGGCTTCTCGTATAACTTTTCAGTTATGTTTTCAGAGAGCCTAATAGAACAAGACTACTTAATACACTTGTTCATTGTATGGCAATCTGCTCTTTACTGACCCAAGTAATTGATGTCCGTTCTGGAGAATGAGGTTCAGAAAGGTTATATGACAGTTCAACTCTTTCACGAATAACAATCTCTTGATAAGGTTCAGGACAACTTAGAACTACTAGTGATTCTTCAAGCAACAAAAAGCTTTCAGAAAGGGTAGTAGAGAGCTTGAGAGAATACTTTGCTAGATTGTGAGTTTGCAAGTTAGATCGTTCTTCGGTCGTATTTCTCAGCATCTAAGTGTGTGATATTTATAGATGAATTAGAGAGTCGTTGGGATGTTATCCGTTAGACACAATTCAAATTCAGTCTATACTTATCTTGAAAAGAGTACTCAGAAGTCCTTGTCTCATATCTCAGAGAGGACTGTGCTTTAGCGGCTTTTCTGCCGATGCAATTAATGCATATGTACTATTTCTTGTCCTGTAGTCCTCAACGGATACATTAGCCTTTCTGATGGCTTGCATGCGCCATACTCATGATGTCATATGTTCGTAATCATGTTTCAAAAGTAACTAAATGTACTTAAGAAAGGATTAAGACTCTTTCCGAGTGAGACTAAACCTTGGTGTCTTCATAAATCTTGTGCAATCTCCGGTCTTGTAATCTACAGAAAATCTCCATTGCTAGGATTGATCTTCATGGTCTTCTTAAAATAAAAATTACACTCCGAGACCTATAATCCTAATACAAGATTTACTAGACTAATTATACTCAGTGATTTCCTCTTTTACAATGTTCAAGTGAACAAAGAGTAGTTAATCACCTTTCTGGCTAAGATAGGAACATGTGATGAATGATCAAAAAACTAACAGATATTCCTAATAGAGTGGTGGCTGGGAAGTTTTCTTGTTTCCTCCTCCTTTCTGAGCAGCACCAACTCTAGATTTCTTCTTTCCTTCCCCCCTGACCTTGAGGTCCAAATCCTTCCCCCTTAGTCATTGTTGACTGACTAAGTACCACAAAGGATTCTGAGAGACACTCAAAATTCCCTTGCAAGTAATTGTAGGCAATAACCAACTTCTGAAGTTCAGCCTTGAGCTCCTGATTTTGTTTGATAAGTCCATTTTCCTTATCAGTGAGCTCTGCCAATGGGCTTTGTATGGCTTCTGGTTTTCCAGCAGCATAGCACGCCTCTTCAAAGGCTTTTGCAGCCAAATTTTGGTCATTATCCCTAACCATGTCTAGGTCTTTCTGAGCAATGACCAGACTGGTTGTTCTCTGAGTGATGAGCTCAATGAATGTCTTCATTTCTTCAGGGACTGATGTAATGGCGGCTTTATCTTGAGAAGATAACTCCTTTTTCAATTTGGCCAAGATTTGAAATCTGCTCAAGTATTCATTGGAGTTGACATTTGGCAGCTTGTTGAAAATTTCAGGAGCAATCAGCTTCCTTTTCAAATGAGAAACCACCAAGTGCTCATTTCGGTGTTCTGCCAATTTCTTCTCTTCTTCATCATCTGACTCATCAGCCCAGTGATCTTCATCGTCTTGGACATTTTCATCAATGTTTTATAGTCCAGCAACCATCTCAGAGATGGGTTTCTTTTCTTTCAGAGAGGAGGATGGTACATCTTTTGGTGATGCAGCCTTAGCATTATGCTTGTCTTCAGATACTTGTTCAGTATCTAGCTCCTTAGCGATGGAATTTACAGCTTCCTGGAGCTCTTTAATCTCAGAGTAAGCTTGCATTTTCTTGATGGTTTGATCTTCAAGTTTATTTAGCTTGACTCTAGATTCAGCTATCTTTTCATCCAGTTGAACAGTTAGCTGTTGTTCTTCTTCCAACAATTGTTTGAGTTGAGCAACTCTGGCTTATGCATCCAATATTTTATGAGTTGTTTCCTCATAGTGCTCAACTACTTGTTCAGTAGTGTCCTTTTGTTGGGAAGATGGATGGGTAGATTTCTGAGGAGTTGGAGGAAGGGATTGTTGTGATGTCCTCTCAGTGTGCTTTTCAAAGAATCGAGGCATTAGTTCCTTGTGCAATCCCTCCTGTCCCTGGTGCAGGGGCATCATCATCATCCTTCTTATCATCCTCATCCTTGTGATGGTCAGAAGGACATTCTTCATAATCATTCTCATCGCCTTCTCTTCTTCATCTTCAGAGACCGATTGATCACTTACGGAATAGTGACCATTTGCCCATTAACTTCCTCTTGTTGAGGGTATGTATTGTAGGGTTTTGGGAAGATAGGCTTGAATGCCATCCGCATTCGTCGACCATTTGCTTGGTTAAAAGCTTGAATCACTTCGCCACTTCCTCGACAAAGTCCTTATGCATCAATGTTCCAAAGGAATATTGTTCAAGGGGAACATGGCATGGACATAGTTTTCCAAGTCAAGGGCTCGTGCACTCCTTGTGTGGTGATCACCTTTATGATCTCAGATAGATCGGAGCATCGAAGCTTTTGCCATCTCTTGAAGCATTTTAGGTGCTTTGGCAAAGTGTTTTCCTTGAAGAAAGGGAGCAGGTCCTTTTTCTCATCAACAGGGAACTTAGTGGCACTTGATTGAGCCTGAAAGAAAGTGTTCTGAATTAATTTCAAAACTATAGGAGATATCTGGGCTTTAGAGTAGAAAGGTATCGAGTAACTGTGATGTGCTCAGATGACTTGACTACTGAGGTTCTAGGTGCCTCAGATATCTGGATATGAGGAGGAGACTGGGAATTCTGATCCTCAGTGATCTTTCTTTCTGCTTGAACCTGAGATTAGAAATATAACACTTAGAAAATTTTCTCAAGAAAAATTTTATTTACAAAATCAGATATCTGAGAGGTCAATTACCTCCACTATTGGAGTCTCAGATACTTGTTTCTCAGAGACTTGTGCAGTCTCTGGATTTTTTCTTGTGATGAAGGCTTTGATGCCTCATCAATTTCCATTTGTTGTGTGGATTGAGCGGGCAATTCCCCAGCAACTTCTACTTCTTTTTGAACATGTTAAGTAGAAAGTGTTAGTTTGAGAAAATGATCGATTTGTCTTTGAAGATTATAGGTATCTGAATGAAATACCTTCTCTCGCAAGGTTGAGGTACTTGTTCCTCAGAGACCTTGGAAGTCTCTGGATTCTTTTCTGAAGAGATAGACTTTCCAGTTTCATCATTTTTCTTCTCAGTTGGAGCCTATTAGAAACAAACACTTAATAGTATTAGTCAAGTGTAGAAAGCACATATCTGAGATGTTATATCTTAAGGAACTATCTTCTACTTGTGAGACAGGCTCCTGTTCCTTAAGTGGTGAGGGTGTAGCCTCCTTCGATTCTCGAGGCAAGCTTTAACTTCCTCTTGATGTTGTGTTTCTAATTCACTCAGTAATAAACAAATTTTATTAAATAACAAGATTAACAAACACAAAAATATCACAAGTAAAGAGTTAAACCATTCAGCTACCTGAGCAGTGTCAGGCTGATTGGTCTCTGGAACTTGTGACCCTTCTATGCGTTGGTCTTGTTGTTCCATTTCAGCTTCTTTGTTTGATGTTTGGTACTTGACCTTTCCGAGTGTGCAACTCGGTTGCCTCCCCGGTTGATCATTCGGCAGATGCCTCGGTTTGATCCCTCTTATCGAGTTGGGAACATGTTCTTTACGTGATTTTCTTCAAAGAAGGAAAGATGCCGGTATCTCATGTTGTAACTCAAGTATCACCTCAACAAAGATCCACTATTGGCTATTGTGGTTGGTGGTGATTCTGACGATGAAGAAGGTGATCTTGTATGGGGCCTATCCAGACCGCTTGAGACTTTTTTAAGTGTCGAGGCAATGGCAGATCCTCCAACACTAAGTTGCCACTCATCAGAGCATCTTCAATATGCTTAAGTGTTACTTGCTCTGATGGTGTGTTTTGTCCAATGACTTTGGACACAGTTGCTTCTTCAGCAACCTTTGAAACAGGTGCTTGTTCAGCAACCTGTGGTGTAGGTTCTTCTTCAGATACCTCTACACTTGTTACTTTTTCAGCAACCTTAGCCCTCTTTGATTTATGTAGGACTTGAGAGATAACTAACTCATCATCATCGTCAGAGCTCTCATCAGCATTAGGAACTGATTGGTCCATAATCCTCGGTTTCGCAGATAGGGCTTGGTACCGCCACTACTCTCATTTTTACCAATGAGTTCATCAGCAGGGCTCTCCTTGGAAACATTGATGAGTTCATCAGCAGTTGTATCTTTTGCAGCATTGATGAGTTCATCTTCATCGATGAGTTCATCAGCAGTGGCGGCAGATATCTGAGAGTCGACATCCACAATGGGTATGCCTTCTTATTTGCCAGCAGACTTCTTTCGTGAAGTTCTGGGCTCTTTGGTCGCAATGGAACCCTTAGATACCTCATCAGTCTTTCGTTTCTTGGAACCTTTCTGAGATGCAGTAACCTTTTTCATCATGTTTATATACTCATATTTGTAGAGTAGGTTACTATTGGCAATGTCTGCCGTCTCTCTGAGCTCAATGCCAAGGCACTCCAGTAAGTAGCATATCTTTAGTCCATAGCTTACTGTGGCTTTTGGCTCAAGGACCTTAACGATTTTAGGCTCAAAGCCTTGAATCTTCTTCACAAATTTCATAAAGGCGCATTTTCCCATTGAAAGGGTTTTCCAGCCTTTTATCTTGTTGTTTCAACAAGAACATCATCATCCAGCGTTCTTGGCTTATTTGGTCGGCACCTCCTTGTAGACCATCAAAGCATCTATGAAGAATGCATGCCAACACATCCCAGTGAACCAACAGATGTCTGATTCTGATGTCAGCAAGTTTGAAGTCAGTGGGTGTATCTGGTTTTTCAAGATCACACACACCTTGCATAATTGCTTCACACCTTCAAGGAGATCATCATCCTTGGAGTTTATTTCAAAATCATTTCCAAGATTTTGAAGTCCAAACAACTGACAGAAATTTGTCAAGTTCAAAAGGATGTCCTTTCCTTGAACTTTTGACTTTATAGACACTATTTCAGTGCCTTCAGATACACAGGAAATAATCCTGGAATTGTTGTAGAATTCCAACATATCTAGTGAAGAAACTCCATCGAATAGCGTATGTGAAACCCTTGATTTGTGTCTTTTCAAGCATATCAAGGATTAGCTTCCTATCGGCTTGATTTTCAATAGTAGCAGTAAGGTATTTCTCTATCATGGCACCATCCCAAATCATCATGTGATTTGAAGTCCAATGATTAGGATTGAAGTCTCCTACCAAACGATTGTTTATGATAACCAACTCTGGTGCTTGCTTTTCAGCAGTACCAGAGGTAGTAGATTGGGATTTCTGGGTAGAAGCACGTTTTGGAGCCATCTCTTTATATAGTGAGAGTTTTCGAAAGTCTGAAAGAGATTAAGGTGGGAGATTAGTGATTCTTTCCAGAAGACTAATCGAAGAACAAAGTTTTGCAGAAAAGTTTAAAGGAAAGTTTTTGCTATTCTTGTGCAAGTATGAATGTTGGATTAGGCGAAAGTGATTTCTTTTGCCAAAATCCTATATTAATCTTGCCCGAAGCAACGAAAATCTCAAAAGACATATACATACAAATTGATTTTATGTGTAAGTATCTGTGTACTTGCAGATAGGCATGGGTAAAGTTTGTTTGACATTAAAAGCTTAGTGGGCCACGTCTGAGTTTTTACAGTACACTAATTCTCAGAGAAATAATCTCGCCCGTTAAGATCAAACGCCCATTTCATCAAGAGTCACTATTGCTTCTTCAGGAATGATCACAATCAGCAATTGTAATTGTGCCCAATTAATGAATTTTGGTGATTAGCTATCTGAATCACATTTCTTCTCTGTGAATAAGAACATCTTTTGTATCTGAGTCTATCTCATACTCAGTATCTGTCCAAGTTTTACACAAAGATAGAAATAATACAAATTTCAAGAGAGTAGTTGATTGCAGATAGTTGTACTATTCTCTTTTGTGTTCACCCTCACTGAGTGATCTAGATATCTGAGTACCTGTCTCAGAGATCTTCAAATAGTCATTTTACCCTTTTTCCTGTGGTTTCTGGATACCCGTTCCAGATACCTCTTTTCTGGATACCCGTTCCAAATTTCTCTTTTCTCTTTATATCTGGATATCCGTTCCAGATACCTTGTTTCCGGATACCTGTTCCAGGTTTCTTTTCCCTCTATATCTGGATACCCGCTCAGATATCTCTTTCCCTCTTTTGATATCTTCTTCAGATATCTGAACTTTTTCAGTTCTTTGGTAGCTCCATTAGTCCAAGACTATGTCTTAAAGCTAAGAATCTACTTTCTCTTCATTGACCTCATAGTCTCTCAGTTGTTGTTGTATCCACAAGATCTGTGAAGCACAACACCCAGCAACAATATATTCAGCCTCTGTGGTAGATGTGGCAATTGAGTTTTGTTTCTTGCTGAACCATGATATTAATCTAGCACCAAGAAATTGAAAAGTTCCTGAAGTGTTTTTTCTATCAAGCAATGATCCAAAGATAGTCGACATCAGAATAGCCAACTAAACTCAATCCACTGTCTTTTGGATACCACAATCCAACTTCTACAGTACCCTTTACATACCTTAATATTTTCATAACAATGTTGTAGTGTGATTGCATTGGATTTGTCTGAAATCTAGCACACACTCCTATTGCATATTGAATATCAGGTCTACTTGCAGTGAGGTACAGTAGAGACCCAATCAATTTCCTATACTTGTGTTCTTCAACCCTCTTGTCAGATTCAGTATAGGTCATTTTGGTTCCAATGCTCACTGGTGTATTGGCATTCTTTTCAGAAGGCTTTAGATTAAACTTGTTGAGCATGTCCTTTGCATACTTTGTTTGACTAATGAATATTCCATCATTGAGTTGCTTGACTTGCAGCCCTAGGAAGTAATTCAATTCTCCCATCATGCTCATCTCAAATTTACATTTCATGAGTTAAGCAAAGTCTTCACAAAGTTGCTTGTCTTTAGATCCAAATATAATGTCATCAACATATACTTGAACTAAAAGTAGTTTCCCATCATGGTTCAATGTGAAGAGTGTTTTATCAACATCTCCTCTCTTGAAACCACTTTTTAGTAGGTATTTGGCCAATGTATCATACCATGCTTTTGGAGCTTGTTTCAGTCCAAACAGAGCTTTCGGAAGCTTATAAACCATTCTACATTCTGAGGAAACCTCAAAGCCTGGTGGTTGTTCAACATAGACTTCTTCAGCAAGTTCACCGTTTAGGAATGCACTTTTAACATCCATTTGATAAACTTTAAAGTCATTATGAGTTGCGAAGGCTAGAAATAGTCTAATTGCGTCCAATCTTGCAACTGGAGCATATGACTCGTCAAAATCTAGTCCTTCTGTCTGGGTGAATCCCTTGGCAACCAACCTTGCTCTGTTTCTGGTTATTTCACAAGACTCATTCATTTTATTTCTGAAAACCCACTTGGTTTCAATTACAGATATTTCGTCAACAAATGGAACCAGTTTCCAGACTTTGTTTCTCTCAAATTGATCCAACTCTTCTTGCATTGCAGAGATCCAATCTTGATCCTTCAATGCTTCGTCTATAGTTTTAGGTTCAATATTTGAGATGAAACATCCATAAAGAGAGTCAGCAATTGCTCTCCTAGTTCTAACTCCTTGGTTTAAAGGACCGATCTGTTGCTCCAGATAACGGCAAAGTAAAAGACTAGAGGGGGGGGGGGGTGAATAGTCTTTTAAAACTTTTGTCGATAAACACAGTTTCTCAGATATCTGTGAAGATATCTGATACTTAATTTCAGAGAGCGGAAGACTTTTTAGTGATAAGTGCACGTGCTCAGCAAGATAGGTGTAAATACTTTGCAAAGCAAGTAATAAACTACAGAAAGTAAATAACACAAGTCTTTTATTGTGATATCTGAAGGTGGCGTAATCCTTCAACTAATCCACTTCGGCCTTTCTCAGACCTAGAATCCACTAAGACAGATAATTGAGGTAACCTTACAAGTATCTTCTCTAGATTCCTAAATACACTAGGTTCTCAACCAAGTGTTCCCCCTGAATTATTCCCCGGCTTTCACAGCCAAGTACTTCCTGTACTCAGAAACCTTTTGAGCTATTCCTTAGTTTCCCAAACTAAGTACTTCCTATGCTCAATAACCTTGGAGTTATTCCTTAGTTTCCCAAACTAAGTACTTCCTGTACTCCACGCCGATTAAGGTGTTGGTTAAGGTAGTTTGTCAGGTGAGCTTCTTTAATAACTTGTTCAGTTATTCAGATAGCTCTATGAATCAAGTATACTTAATACACTTTGCAATGTATGGTATCTTGTTCTTTACTGACCCAAGTCTATGATAAGTGTTCAAGAGAATGAATCTCAGATATGAAATCTTAGTTCAACTCTTTCACAAATAACAATGCTTGTTAAGGATCAGGACACTTAGAACTTCTGTGCTACTTATAATCAAGAGCTTTGGTCACAACAAAAAGCTTGAAGGTAAGTAGTGTGCTTGAGAGAGCTTGTGAGAGTATTCAATATAAGTTATGTGTGTTCAGTGTTCTAAGGTGTGTTCACAAGCAGTCTAAGTGTTGATATTTATAGATGAATTTGAGTGCCGTTTGAATAGTATCTGTTAGGCTTTACTCAATTTCGAACTATTGATATCTGAGTATAGTATTGTAGTTGGTTTGTCTTCTTTTTCAGAAGCTACCGTTTTTGTTCAGACATTTCTGTCCGCGCATTTAATGTAATGCACTAAACTTTGTCCTGTAGTGCCAACGGAACTATGCATTGTATCAGAGACCTTAATATAATCAGATTTCTCTGATGCTGTGCACATCCTTTTCAAGATATTATTTTAACTCCATATACCATTTGTTGAAACAACTTGTTATAATATATTTCTTTTCAGAAACATAGTTTATGTCCAAGGTATCTGAGTGTAGATATCTGTGGGCACTTTCCTCGTTTCAGAAACCTTTTATTTCTCAGATATCTTTTGCAACACTGTTTATTTAAAAATGCTTGTGTCTTCAAGATATCTGGTCATAGGTATCTAAAAACCTTTGTCTTCAGCAATCTTGTTGAGTCTTCAAATCTTAAAATTCGTTGAACTTTTCCTGCTGGATGCCTTCTTCTTGGTCTTCTTCAGAGAATAAAAAATTACATTCAGATACCTAACATCCTATACAAGATTTGCTAGACTATCATACTTAGTGAGTTTCCTCTTTTACAGTGTTCAAGTGAACAAAGAGTACTAACCACCTTTCTGAGCTAAGATAAGTCATTAGGTCGATCAAAATCTAAACAGATATTCCTAACAAATTTCCCCATTTTGATCACCAACGATGACTATCTCGACCTATTACAACCGATGAGGAAACAATCCACCACTTAATCATTTCTTATGATTTTTCATATAATTAAGTGTAGAAAGTAAACATCAACCAAATCGCAAGGTGTGATCTTTGCTGACAAGTTATCTTTTATAGAATGATATCTGAGAGTAGGTTCATCAGATATGTTACAAAGAAAGTTCAGATAACTTTTACAAGATAAACAACAAAAAAAGGTACAGTCAGCAAGATACAAAAAGTTACATAGTAAATTAGGACAACATGAGTAACCAAGCTCCAAGTAGATATCCTAATAAACTAGTCTTTAAGTCTTCAAATCTTCAGCAGCTTCAAGGATCAATTTGCATACTCCCTATCTCCAAATCTTTTGATGTCATCAGAGTAGTCATAGAGAAGAGTTCTGACAATCATCTCAGTGTCTCTGGCATAACCACATACTTCTTTGTATGATTTGGTGGGATTCTTTTTGACAAAGTGTTTGACCCATAAATACTTTCCCCATTTCCAGGCATGCTCAATTCTGATATCTGATAGCTTGAAGTAATCATATATGATCCTCAGATATCTGATGTCACCCTTGTATTGATCTTCAGTCATGTAGAATGACTCAAAGGGTTCCACACAAGTCTTGGCCTCAGGTCTGCTCCAAAGGAGGTTTGGGACTTTATACACATCATCGTGTTTTCCATAAGGACATTCATCATTAAGGTCCTTCCTCATGGCGTCAACTCTCTGACAACTTCAAAATCCAACCAAGCTTTGACATGATTGGTGTTGATCAAGATTGGCTTATCTTTTCTCCATGCCATAAGTTATTGATGGATGGGTACTGGAAATCCTTTTCCATTACAAGCAAGTGCTTGAGTTCCAATATCCAGTAACCATTCCTCTAATGAATACACCTGTAGGAGGAGGAATTGTTGTCAGTCTTCACATACTCAATTCTGGCTTCTTCTGGCCTGAGTGGAAGTTGACCTTTTCTTCTTTCAGCTCAATCTATTCCTCCTTTGCCTTGAGTTTTCCTCGATTGCTTGAAGAACCACTCTAGATTGACTTGATATTTCTAGAGGGTGTTTTAGCTGCCAAAGGCTTTGTAGCTATGGGCTCAATTAGGCTATCAATTTTTCTTTTTCTGTGAAGAGGAGCTTCATCTTCATCAGTCTCTTCATCATCATCAAGATTAATTCCTGTGAGAGTTTTGCAGCCTTCTTCATTGCCTAGGGATTTGATTTGGCCTTCTTCTTCTTCTTCGTCAGAAGACTCATCAATCCCTCTTACTTGTCTTCTCCTTGGAGCCTTGGTACTCCTTGGAGGTTTCTGTGCTCTGGCCCTTGTTGTCATTCCTTTTCAGAATGTTGCTGAGTGGTGGCCACTATCTGGAGCAGTCTGACTGGAGGAGGGCTCATTTATTCTGAGAGGTGGTTGTTCAGATTTTCTTTTGTTTCCTCTTCCTCTTCCTCTTCCTCTTTGAGCATCATGAAATTCTCCCCCCTTAGTCATTGTTGACTGACTAAGATTCACAAAGGATTCTGAGAGAGACTCAAAATGTCCTTGTAAGCAGTTATAGGCAGTGACCAACTTCTGAAGTTCATCTTTGAGCTCCTGATTTTGTTTGATAAGTCCATTTTCCTTATCAGTGAGCTCTGCCAATGGGCCTTGAATGGCATCTGCTTTCCCAGCAGCATAACTAGCCTCCTCAAAGGATTTTGCAGCCAAGTTTTAGTCATCATCCCTAACCATGCCTAGGTCTTTCTGAGCAATGACCAGACTGGTTGTCCTCTGAGTGATGAGCTCAGTGAATGTTTTCAATTCTGCAGGGACTGATGCAGTGGCGGCTTTATCTTGAGAAAACAACTCCTTTTTCAATTTGGCCAGTACTTGATATCTGTTCAAGTATTCATTGGAGTTGACATTTGGCAGCTTGTTGAATATTTCAGGAGCAATTAGGTTCCTTTTCAAATGAGAAACCGCTAAGTGTTCATTGTGGTGTTCAGCCAAATTCTTCTGTTCTTCATCATCTGAGTCATCAGCCCAGTGATCTTCATCCTCTTGGACATTTTCAAGATTTTCTAGTCCAGCAACCATCTCAAAGATGGGCTTCTTTCCTTTCAGAGAGGAGGATGGTATATCTTTTGATGGTGATGCAGCCTTAGCATCATGCTTTTCTTCAGATACTTCTTCAGTATCTAGCTCCTTAGCAATGGCATTTACAGCATCCTGGAGCTCTTTAACCTCAGAGTAAGCTACCATTTCTGGTAAGTATTGATCTTGAAGCTGATTAAGCTTATCTCTAGATTTAGCTAGCTCTTCTTCCAGTTGAAGATGGAGCTGTTGTTCGTCTTCAAACAATTGTTTGAGTTGAGCAGCTCTGGTTTGTGTATTCAATATCTTCTGAGTTGTTTCCTCAGAGTGCTCAACTACTTGTTCAGTAGTGTCTTTGTGTTGGGGAGATGGATGGGTAGATTTCTGAGGAGATGGAGGAGGGGATTGCTGTGATGTCATCTTAGTGTGCTTTTCAGCAGCTGAGGCATTGTTTCCTTATGGAATCCCTCCTGTCCCTGGTGCAGGGGCATCATCATCATCATCCTTCTTATCCTCATCCTTGTGATGGTCAGAAGGAGGATCTTCATAATTGTTCTCATCAGTTTCCTTCTCTTCTTCATCTTCAGAGACCAGGTTGATCACTTCTGGAATAGTGACCGTTTGCCCATTAACTTCCTCTTGTTCAGAGGGTATGTATTGTAGAGTCTGGGGCAAAGTAGGCTTGAATGCCATCTGTAGTCTGGTTTGACCATCCGCTTGGTTGAAAGCTTGATCGCCTTTCCGCCACTTCTATAAATCCTTATCCATCAATGTTCCGGAAGAATATTGTTCAGTGGGGAACATTGCATGGACGTAGTTTTCCAAGTCAAGGGCTCGTGCTCTCCTTGTGTGGTGATCAGTCACCTTTAAGATATCAGATAGATCGGAGCATCGGCGCTTTTTCCATTTCTTGAAGCATTTCAGATGCTTTGGCAAAGTGTGTTCCTTGAAGAAAGGAAGCAGGTCCTCTTTCTCATCAACAGGGACCATAGTGGCACTTGTTTGACTCTGTGTGACAGGCTCAGATGACTTGACTACTGAGGTTCCAGGTGCCTCAGATATCTGGATATGAGGAGGAGACTGGGAAGTCTGATCCTTAGTTGTCTTTCTTTCTGTTTGAACCTGAGATTAGAAACATAACACTTATGAAAATTTTATCAAGAAAATTTAGTGACAAATCAGAGATCCGAGAGGTCAATTACCGCTGGAGGCTCAGATATTGTCTCTCGGAGACTTGAGCTCTGAATCTTTTCTTGTGATGAAGGCCTTGATGCCTCATCAATTTCCATATGTTGTGAGGATTGAGGGCAACTCTCAACAACTTCTACTTCTTTGAACTCTAAGTAGAATGTGTTAGTTTGAGAAAATGAATGTAGATTTGTTCTTTGAGGAATATAGAAATCGAATGAAGTACCTTCTCCGAAGGTTCAGATTTCGCTCTTCAGAGACCTTGGAAGTCTCTGGATTCCTCTCTGAAGAGATAGACTTTTCAGTCTCTTCATTTTTCTTCTCAGTTGGAGCCTATTAGAAACAAACACTTATTAGTCAAGTGTATAAATCACATATCTGAGTTATATCTTAAGGAATTATTTTGTACCGTGAGATGTGCTTTTCCTTAAGTGGTGAGGCTATGGAAGCCTCCTTCTCAGACTCTGAGGTAAGCTTTGCAGCTTCCTCTTGTTGTGGTGTTTCTAAATCAGCTTGTAACAAAGAAATTTCATTAAATAACAAGATTTATTAGACATAAAAATATCACAAGTAAAGAGTTAAACCATTCAGCTATCTGAGCAATGTCATGCTGAATGGTCTCTGGAACTTGTGATCCTTCCATGCGTTGGTCTTGTTGTTCCATTTCAGCTTCTTTGTTTGATGTTTTAGGTACTTCAGACCTTTCCTGAGTATGCAACTAAGTTGCCTCCCCTGGTTGATCATTCTTAGTAGATGCCTCAGTTTGATCCCTCTCATTAAGTTGGGGAACCTGCTCTTTTGCAGGATTTTCTTTAGCAATAAAAGATGTTTGGTCTCAACTCAAGTACCATTTCAAAGAGATCCACATCTGGCTATTGTGGTTGTTGTGCTTGAGACAGACTTTTGAGTGCTGAGGCAATGGCAGTATCCTCCAACACTAAGTTATCACTCATCAAAGCATCTTCAATATGTTTCAGTCTTTCTTGCTCTGATGGTGTAATTTGTCCAGTGACCTTGGACACAGTTGCTTCTTCAGCAACCTTTGAAACAGGTGCTTGTTTAGCAACCTGTGGTGTAGGTTCTTATTCAGTTACATCTACACTAGTTACTTTTTCAGTAACCTTAGCCCTTTTTGATTTTTCTAGGACTTGAGAGATGACTAATTCATCATCTTCATTGCCAGAGCTCTCATCAACATTAGGAACTGATTGGTCCATAATCCCTGCGGTTTCTGCAGATAGAGCTTGGTACCTATCACTACTTTCTTTAGCAGCATTGATAAGTTCATCAGCAAGGCTTTCGGCAGTAGTTTTGACATTTCTGAAAGCACTTTCTCTTGCTGAGTCTATTTGTTCAGTAGTTGATACCTCTTTACAAAGATTGATGAGTTCATCCGCATGGCTGTGTATCTGGGAATCGACAACCTCATTGGGTGTGCCTTCTGATTTGCCGGCAGACTTCTTTCGTGAAGTTCTGGGCTTCTTGGTCGCAACCTTTCCCTCAGATACCTCTTCAGTCTTTTGCTTCTTGGAACCTTTCTGAGATCCAGTAACCTTTTTCATCAAGTTCGTATACTCATATTTGTAGAGTAGGTTACTGTTGGCTATGTCAGCCTTCTCTCTGAGCTCAATGCCAAGCTTCTCCAGCAAGTAGCATATCTTTAGACCATAGATTACTGTGGCCTTTGGCTCAGCAAGTCCCTTAGCGATTTTAGGTTCAAAGCCTTGAATCTTTTTCACAAACTTCATAATGGCGTATTTTCCCCAATTGAAAGGGTTTTCCAGCCTTTTGTCTTGTTGTTGCAGCAAGAACATCATCATCCAGCGTTCTTGGCTTATCTAGTCAGCAGCTCCTTGTAGACCATCAAAGCATCTGTGAGGAATGCATGCCAACACATCCCAAAGTTGAAACAAAGATGTCCGGTTCGATGTCGAAGCTTGAAATCAGTGGGTGTATCTGGTTTTTCAAGATCACACACAACACTGTACAGCTGCTTTACACCTTCAAGGAGATCATCATCCTTGGTGTTTATTTCAAAATCCTTTCCAAAATTTTGAAGATCAAACAACTTACAGAAAGTTGTTAAGTCCAAAAGGATTTCCTTTCCTTGGACCGTAGTTTTTATAGACACTATTGCAGTGCCTTCAGAAACACATGATATAATCCTGGAGTTATTGTAGAATTCTAACACATCCAGTGAAGAAACTCCACTGGGAAGAGCAGATAGAAAACCCTTGATTTGTGCCTTTTCAAGCTTGTCAAGAATTAGCTTCCTATCGGCTTGGTTTTCAACAGCAGCCGTGAGGTATTCCTCAATCATGGCATCACCCCAAATCATTCTATGATTTGAAGTCCAATGATCGGGATTAAAGTCTCCTACCAATCGATTATTCACTATATAGTGCAAGTGTTTTGAAAGTCTGAAAGAGATTTGGGTGAGAGATTAGTGATTCTTTGCTGAAAAACTAACAGAAATTTGCAGAGGTTGAAGAATGGTTTTTGCTATTCTTGTGCAAGTCTAATGTTGGATTAGTAAAGTAATTTCTTTTGCGAAAATCTTATATATATATAGCAACGTAATTCAAACAAACATATACATACAAATTGGTTTTGTATATATGTATCTGTGAATTGCAGTCAGGCGTGTGTAAAAGTTTGTTCGGCATTAAATGCATAGTGGGCCATGTCTGAATTTCAACAGTCCACTATTTACAGAGAATTAATCGCCAGAAAGATCAATCGCCTGCTTCATCAAGGGTCACCATTGCTTCTTCAACAATGATCACAATCAACAATTGTAATTGTGCCCATTTAATGAATTTTGCTATTAGCTATCTTTTGGATACCATAATCCAACTTCTACAAGACTTTTACATACCTCAATATTTTCATAGCAATGTTGTAGTGTGATTTCATTGGATTTGTCTGAAATCTAGCACACACTCCAACTGCATATTGAATATCAGGTTTACTTGCAGTGAGGTACAATAGAGACCCAATCAATTTTCTATACTTGTGTTCTTCAACACTCTTGTCAGATTCAGTATAGGTCATTTTGGTTCCAATGCTCACTGGTATCTTGGCATTCTTTTCAGAAGGCTTTAGATTAAACTTGTTGAGCATGTCCTTTGCATACTTTGTTTGACTAATGAATATTCCATCATTGAGTTGCTTGACTTGCAGCCCTAGGAAGTAATTCAATTCTCCCATCATGCTCATCTCAAATTTACATTTCATAAGTTCAGCAAAGTCTTCACAAAGTTGCTTGTCTTTAGATCCAAATATAATGTCATCAACATATACTTGAACTAAAAGTAGTTTCCCATCATGGTTCAATGTGAAGAGTGTTTTATCAACATCTCCTTTCTTGAAACCACTTTTTAGTAGGTATTTGGCCAATGTATCATACCATGCTCTTGGAGCTTGTTTCAGCCCATATAGAGCTTTCTAAAGCTTATAGTCCATCCTACTTTCTGAGGAAACTTCAAAACCTGGTGGTTGCTCAACATAGACTTCCTCAGCAAGTTCACCATTTAGAAATGCACTCTTGACATCCATCTGATAAACTGTAAAGTCATTATGAGCTGCAAAGGCTAGAAAGAGTCTTATTGCATCCAATCTTGCAACTGGTGCATAAGATTCATCAAAATCTAGTCCTTCAGTTTGGGTGAATCCCTTGGCAACCAACCTAGCTTTATTTCTGGTTATTTCACCAGACTCATTCATTTTGTTCTGAAAAGCCACTTGGTTCCGATTACAAATATTCCGTCAACAAATGGAACCAGTTTCCAGACATTGTTTCTCTCAAATTGATCCAACTCTTCTTGCATTGCAGAGATCCAATCTTGATCTTTTAATGCTTCTTCTATAGTATTTGGGTCAATTTTTGAGATGAAACATCCATAGAGACAATTTGCATTTTCAGCGATTGCTCTTCTAGTTCTAACTCCTTGGTCTATGGGACCAATCACATCCTTTGCAGGATGATTTCTTATCCATTTCATAATGGGTTTTGAACTAGTAGGATCAGTATCATTTTGATTTGAATGTGAATCAATATGATATTGATGAGATACTTGTGCAGTATCTGAGATATCTGACACATGGGAAATGCCATGGATATCTGACTCTCTTTCAGTGTTAGAGATATCTGAATCTTGCATTTCAGCAATCTCATTTTCAGATACCTTTTCATTATGTAGGTTCTCAGTAACCTGTTCCATTTCTGGAATTCTCATAGGAAATTATTCATCATGTCTTAGAGTCATCTGGTTGTTACTAAGCATAGGTTGTTTATCATCGTCAGACTTATCCTCTATTTGAATGATAGAATTGTTTCCTTCTGAGGATCCTTTTTCAGAATCTTTAATCATCAGTTCTTTGAACCTATCTGAGAGATCATCATTCAAGAGTACTTTCTTGTTTTCCTCATAGAATACTACATGAACAGATTCCTCAATCTTTTGCATTCTTTTGTTGTAGATTCTATAGGCTCTGCTATTCAGAGAATAACCAAGAAATACTCCTTCATCTGCCTTTGGTTGAAATGTTCTCAAGTATTCTTTTCCATTGTTAAGAACGAAACATCTGCAACCAAACACCCTTAGATGTTTGATACTAGGGGGTCTACCAATGAAAAGCTCGTTAGGAGTTTTTTCATGGTGTTTGTTAATCAGACATCTATTTTGAGTGTAGCATGCTATGTTTACAGCTTCAACCCAATAGATTTCACATATTTCAGTGTCAGCAAGCATTGTTCTTGCTGCTTCTTTCAGGGTCCTATTCTTTCTTTCAGCAACACCATTTTGTTGTGGTGTCCTTACAGAAGATAGTTGATGTTGTATACCTTTGCAGGTACAAAACTCTTTTATGTACTGGTTCACAAACTCAGTACCATGGTCTGTTCTGATTACAGATAACTTGTCATTTTTCATGACTTCGAGCTTATTCAGCAAGTTGAGTATCTCAACCCTTGCATTAGATTTTTGTTTGAGAAAGACAACCCAAGTGAATCTTGAGTAATCATCAACAACAACCAGACCATACTTCTTTCCTGCATAACTAGTTACAGAGGATTAAAAAAGATCCATATGTAACATTTGCAGTGGCCTTTCAATGGAAAGTCTAGTTTTAGACTTGAAAGATGTTTTGGATTGTTTTCCCATTTGGCAAGCTGAGCATACACCTTCTTTTCTATATGCCATTTTGGGTAAACCAACCACCATCTCTTTCTTGGCTAGCTTATTCAGAGTTTTGAAATTCAAGTGACTCATTCTTTTATGCCATAGCAAATTTTCTTCAGTGTGGCCAGATTGACTCACCATGAGACATTCTTCAGTTGTGGCGGATGCCCAATCAGCAACAGAAAGATTTTCTTTACGCCTAGCAACCAAGACTGTCTTCTTTGACTCATTGTCAATCACTTTACATAGTTTTGACTTGATCTTGACAGTGTACCCTTTGTCTACTAGTTGAGTCATGCTTAGGAGATTATATTTCAATCCCTTTACATGAAGTACTTAAGAAATTGTAAGGGCTCCAAACATCAAATTGCCAAAACCTATGGTTGAATTTTCATTTCCTCCAGCAAACCTGATAATTGGTTCATCATTGCACTTTCTGTAGTCAATCAGATTTGCTTTGTCTCCTGCCATGTGCTTCCCACATCCACTATCAAAATGCCACTTTGAATTAGTATTTAGAGTGTTCTGCACAAAATAGGAAACAGGAGATTAGGTTCTCATGCCAACAATGGAACCATCTGGACTAAAAAATCTTCCAGTAGGAATCCATTTTTGATTGAATTTCTTAGGAACATTCTTTTGTCTAACAGGAACATAAGGAGGAAATCTAGTTAAATGATTAGTGTCATTGTTATTAAGAACTATTTTCTTCCTTGGTGTGTTCCTTGGTGCTCCATTTGGTGCTTTCAGATACCTGTCAGGTTTCGGAGTCTACTTCTCAGCAAACTTAGCTTTCCTAGCCAGATTTCTTCTAGCCCTGGCATTCAGATTTTCAGTGGCTTGATTTATCTTCCACTTCTGATAATTGATGTGAGCAATTCTAGCCTTTAACCATCGTTGTTGCTCTTGTTTGTACTCACGAGCAAGTTGTTTCCCGATGGCTTTAAAGCCAATACCATTCCGAGCACCTGGTGCTATCTGAGATCTTTTCTCAGCAGCTTTGCTAGTCTCTGGATAATCTATTTTCTTTCCAGAGAACGTGACATAGGAGAATTTGTTAGCTCCTGCAATTTTTCCTTTCTGAGAGACATAGCACTGTGGGTGATAGCACTTTTCAGTGTTATGTTTCTTTTCAGAAACATTCCCAACAGTTTTCCTTGGGACTTGTTTTTCCCACAAAGGCTTGGTCGCAACTGCCTTTCCTTTGTCAACAACCTTAGCTTTCAATCGACATCGTAGATTGTTTGGGAATCACCTTGCTGAGCACTGACAAATGTTCGTCTTTCATCACTCTTATTCAGAGTGGTAGAACTGTCTGTGTGTGTGTCCAGCCCAAGTCCTCTCTTTTTTGAAGGATCTCTTAAATAAGATTGTACTTCAGTAAGAGTGTCACTAGCTTTGGCATAAGATTGAAAAGATAGTTCTTTCTTTTTGAGTTCTTCATTCTCAGAAAGAAGATCTTCACATTTCTTTTGAAGATTGGCCAATGCTTCTTTATGTGACTTTTCGGTCTCAGATATCTGAGCCTTGAGAAATGCATTTTCATCATCATTTTTCTCAGATATCTTGAGTATTTGCAAATTTTCCTTTACAAGAGAATTCTTTTCTTCTTCAAGAATTTCGGCTCTAGCTTGGACCATTAGAAATTCTCTTTCGTAGAGATCAAGTTCTCTTCTGAGATTTTCTAGATCTTTGATTCCTTCTTCATCACTTTCATAAGTATAACAGGAAGTATGTGTTACCTCATCAGCCATTAGATAAGGTTCAATGTTGGAGATATCTGGAAAGATCTCTTCAGCCATTCCACACACTTCTTTCTTCTTTTGTCCAAAGTCAATTACTTCATGAGAAACACTGCACATTTCGGAAGGCGTGTGGAATCATCTGAGTCTTCATCCTCAGAATCAGACTCAATGTCTAGAGCATCCAGTTGGAGTTGAATCTTTTTCCTTTCTTCAGTGAGCATAGCTTTTTGACTTCTCTTGAAGATTCTTCTATCTTTCTTGTCACCTGTCTTTAGTTTGTTGAAGGCAGGACAATCCTTCTTGAAATGACCAGGTTTCTGACAATAGAAATAGATATCATTTCTGATTTCTGCTCCCTCAAGATTTGATGCTTTCGAGCTTGTTGTTGAGCTTTGCATATTTTATCTTGGTGATAGTTTGAGCCTATATGCTTTTTCACTTCTCTTTGGCTTTTCTTCTCTCAATTTCTAGATGACATATTTTCTCATTTGCTTACAAAGAAGAGCATCCTCGATCCTCCTTGCCTTCCTTCTTTTAGAAGTTCCTTGAGCAACTAAAGGAACATTCTGCAACTTTTCAGTTGTTTGTTCTCTTTGAGTTGTCTCATAGTCAACGGTGGCAAGGTGAGAGAAAAGTTCAATTGGAGTGATATCTGGCATTCCTTGGTTAAAGTAGAAAAACTTTGTGTGATCCCAGTTATGATTTAGACTTCTCACAATAGGCTTAATCTTTTCTGACTGGGTATATCTATTACTTTCACCAAGTGCAGCCATGTCACTCATAAGTGTTGTAAACCGGAAATCTAGTTCTTCAAGAGTCTCTGCGGGACCTTGTTTAAAGTTTTGGAATTTGAGCTTCAAAACTTCGAACTTATTTTCCTTCGTTTTCTCAATGCCGGCACAAATTTCTTCAATCAGTTGCCAGGCCACTTTTGCCGTTTTTGCACCCCACAGTTTACACTGTATGTGCTCTGGAGTAGAACGTATGATGATATTACGAGCCTGACCATCCAATCGATTTCTCTTAGCATCTTCCGATGTCCAGAGCTCTCTGGGCTTTAGTTCGTAAATAACTTGACTGGCAGGTCTCCCACTGGTTGACGCATCTGTCTGTGAAGACCCATCGCATTGTTCTCTGTCTCTACCATTAGAAACCTCTATGACTTGCTTGAGTTGTTGAATGACTATTAGGCCATTCTTTATCACGTCGATCATTTCGTTACTGATGGCTTCTAGGTGGAGCATCATGTTGTTCTTCCATTTCTCATAATTCTCTGGCTTGAGAATTGGGGCATCACTTAAAGACATCCTGCAGCAAACACACTAAAAAAACAAATCATGTGTAGGTGAAAAGCAGTTAGTGGGCACTTATCTAGAATCTAGGTTCAGTGCAGATGGCTTGGGAACCTCCTGCTCTGATACCACTTGTTGGTCCAGATAACGGCAAAGTAAAAGACTAGAGGGGGGGGGGGTGAATAGTCTTTTAAAACTTTTGTCGATAAACACAGTTTCTCAGATATCTGTGAAGATATCTGATACTTAATTTTAGAGAGCAGAAGACTTTTGAGTGATAAATGCATGTGCTCAGCAAGATAGGTGTAAATACTTTGCAAGATAAATAAAGCAAGTAATAAACTACAGAAAGTAAATAACACAAGTCTTTTTATAGTGGTATCTCAAGGTGGCATAATCCTTCAACTAATCCACTTCGGCCTTTCTCAGACCTAGAATCCACTAAGACAGATAATTGAGGTAACCTTACAAGTATCTTCTCTAGATTCCTAAATACACTAGGTTCCCAACCAAGTGTTCCCCCTGAATTATTCCCCGGCTTTCACAGCCAAGTACTTCCTGTACTCAGAAACCTTTTGAGCTATTCCTTAGTTTCCCAAACTAAGTACTTCCTATGCTCTGTAACCTTGGAGTTATTCCTTAGTTTTCCAAACTAAGTACTTCCTGTACTCCACGCCGATTAAGGTGTTGGTTAAGGTAGTTTGTCAGGTGAGCTTCTTTAATAACTTGTTCAGTTATTCAGATAGCTCTATGAATCAAGTATACTTAATACACTTTGCAATGTATGGTATCTTGTTCTTTACTGACCCAAGTCTATGATAAGTGTTCAAGAATCTCAGATATGAAATCTTAGTTCAACTCTTTCACAAATAACAATGCTTGTTAAGGATCAGGACACTTAGAACTTTTGTGCTACTTAGAATCAAGAGCTTTGGTCGCAACAGAAAGCTTGAAGGTAAGTAGTGTGCTTGAGAGAGCTTGTGAGAGTATTCAATATTCTGTGTGTTCAGTGTTCAAAGGTGTGTTCTCAAGCAGTCTAAGTGTTGATATTTATAGATAAATTTGAGTGCAGTTTGAATAGTATCCGTTAGGCTTAACTCAATTTCAAACTATTGATATCTGAGTATAGTACTGTAGTAGATTTGTCTTCTTTTTCAGAAGCTACCGTTTTTGTTCAGACATTTCTGTCCGCACATTTAATGTAATGTACTATACTTTGTCCTGTAGTGCCAACGGAACTATGCATTGTATCAGAGACCTTAATATAATCAGATTTCTATGATGCTGTGCACGTCCTTTTCAAGATATTATTTTAACTCCAGATACCATTTGTTGAAACAACTTGTTATAATATATTTCTTTTCAGAAACATAGTTTATGTCCAAGGTATCTCAGTGTAGATATCTGTGGGCACTTTCCTCATTTCAGAAACCTTTTATTTCTCAGATATCTTCTGCAACACTGTTTAGTTAAAAATGCTTGTGTCTTCAAGATATCTGGTCATAGGTATCTGGAAAACCTTTGTCTTCAGCAATCTTGTGCAGTCCTCAAATCTTCAAATTCGTTGAACTTTTCCTGCTGGATGCCTTCTTCTTGGTCTTCTTTAGAGAATAAAAAATTACATTCAGAGACCTAACATGCTATACAAGATTTGCTAGACTATCATACTTATGAGTTTCCTCTTTTACAGTGTTCAAGTGAACCAAGAGTACTAACCACCTTTCTGAGCTAAGATAAGTCATTAGGTTGCTGATCAAAATCTAAACAGATATTCCTAACATGATCACATCCTTGGCAGGATGATTTCTTATCCATTTCATAATGGGTTTTGAACTAGTAGGATCAATATCATTTTGATCTGAATGTGAATCAATATGATCTTGATAGGATACTTGTGCAGTATCTGAGATATCTAACACATGGGAAATGCCATGGATATCTGACACTTTTTCAGTGTTTGAGATATCTGGAATTTGATTTTCAGCAATCTCATTCTCAAAAACCTCTTCATGATGAAGGTTCTCAATAACCTATTCCATTTCTGGAATTCTCATAGGAAATTGTTCATCTTGTCTTAGAGTCATCTGGTTGTTACTAAGCAATGGTTGCTTTTCATCGTCAGATTCATCCTCTAAGTGAATGATAGAATTGTTTCCTTTTCAGGATTCTTCTTCAGAATCTTTAATCATCAGCTCTTTGAACCTATCTAAGAGTTCTTCATTCAAGGGTACTTTCTTGTTTCCTTCGTAGAAGACTACATGAACAGATTCTTCAATCTTTTGCGTTTTTTTTGTTGTAGATTCTGTAGGCTTTGCTATTCAGAGAATAACGAAGAAATACTCCTTCATCTGCTTTTGGTTGAAATATTCTCAAATATTCTTTTCCATTGTTAAGAACAAACCATCTGCAACCAAACACCCTTAGATGTTTTTGATACTAGGGGGTCTACCAATCAAAAGCTCATAAGGAGTTTTGTCATGGTGTTTGTTAATCAAACATCTATTTTGAGTATAGCAGGCTGTGTTAACAGCTTCAACCCAATAGATTTCACTTATTTCAGTGTCAGCAAGCATTGTTCTTGCTGCTTCTTTTAGGGTCCTATTCTTCCTTTCAGCAACACCATTTTGTTGTGGTGTCCTTACGGAAGATAGTTGATGTTGTATACCTTTGCAGGTACAAAACTCTTTTATGTACTGGTTCACAAACTCAGTACCATGGTCAGTTTTGATTACAGATACCTTGTTATTTTTCATGACTTCAAGTTTATTCAGCAAGTTGGGTATTTCAACCCTTGCATCAGATTTTTGTTTGAGAAATACAACCCAAGTGAATCTTGAGTAATCATCAACAAAAACCAGACCATACTTCTTTCCTGCATAGCTGGTCACAGAGGATTCAAAAAGATCCATATGTAACATTTGCAGTGGCCTTTCACTGGAGTGTCTAGTTTTAGACTTGAAAGATGTTTTGGATTGTTTTCCCATTTGGCAAGCTGAGCATATACCATCTTTTCTATATACCATTTTGGGTAAACCAACCACCAATTCTTTCTTGGCTAGCTTGTTCAGAGTTTTGAAATTCAAGTGACTCATTCTCTTATGCCATAGCCAATTTTCTTCAGTGTGGCCAGATTGACTCACCATGAGACATTCTTCAGTTATGGCGGATGCCAAATCAGCAACATAAATATTTTCTTTTCGCCTAGCAACCAAGACTGTCTGCTTTGACTCATTGTCAATCACTTTGCATAGTTTTGACTTGATCTTGACAGTGTACCCTTTGTCTACTAATTGACTCATGCTTAGGAGATTATATTTCAATCCCTTTACATGTAGTACTTCAGAGATTGTAAGGGCTCCAAACTTCAGATTGCCAAATCCTATGGTTGGATTTTCATCTCTTCCAGCAAATCTAATAATTGGTCCATTATCGCATTTTTTGTAGTTAATCAGATTTGCTTTGTCTCCTGTCATGTGCTTCCCACATCCACTATCAAAATGCCACTTTGGGTTCTTCTCAGAGTGTTCTGCACAAAACAAGAAACAAGGAGTTAGGCTCTCATTCCAACAATGGAACCTTCTGGACTAAGGAATCTCCCTGTAGGAATCCATTTCTGAATGAACTTCCTTGGGATATTCTTTTGTCTTGTTGGAACATAAGGATGAATTTTAGGTAAATGATTGGTATCATTATCATTTAAAGCTATTTTACTTCTTGGTGTGTTCCTTGGTGCTCCTCGCGGTGCTTTCAAAAACCTGCCAGAGTGCTGAGTCTACTTTTCAGCAAACTTAGCTTTCCTTACCAGACTTCTTCTAGCCCTGGCATTCAGAGTGGTAAATGTTTTCTTCTTTCTTCAACCCGATGATTGCTATGCAATCTCGGCTTTCATCCATCGTTCTTGCTCTTGTTTATACTCCCGCGAGTTGTTTCCGATGGCTTTATAGCCAATGCCATTTCGAGCACTGGTCTTTGTTTGAGTTCTCTTTCAGCTTTGCTAGTCTCTGGAACGTCTTTCTTTCCAGAAAACGTGATGATGGAAAATTTGCCTGCTCCTGCAATTTTTCCTTTCTGAGCGACATAGCACTGTGGGTGAGTACACTTTTCAGTGTTATGTTTCTTTACAGAAACATTCCCAACAGTTTTCTTTTGGACTTGTTTTTCCCACAAAGGTTTGGTCGCAACTGCCTTTCCTTTGTCAACAACCTTAGCTTTCTGACCAATGCTATATGTTATTTGGGAACCATCTTGGGTGTCCAGCCCAAGTCCTCCCTTTTCTGAAGGATCTCTTAAATAAGAGTGTACTTCAGTAAGAGTGTCACAAGCTTTGGCATAGGATTGAAAAGATAGTTCTTTCTTCTTGAGTTCCTCATTTTCAGAAAGAAGATCTTTATTTTCCTTTTGGAGTATATCCATTGTCTTTCTGTGTAACTTCTCTTTTTCAGATATCTTTGCTTTGAGAAATGCATTTTCAGCATCCTTTTTCTCAGATATCTTGAGTAATTGTGAATTTTCCTTCTCAAGAGAATTCTTTTCTTCTTCAAGAATGTTGGCTCTAGCTCGGATCATTTGAAATTCTCTTTTGTAGAGATCAAGTTCTCTTCTAAAATATTTTTAATCTCTGATTTCTTCCTCATCACTCTCATAAGTTATGAATTGAGAGATGTTGGTTACCTCGTCTGCCATTAGGCAAGGCTCAATGTTCGAGCAATCTGGATAGATCTCCTCAGCAACCCCGCATAATTCCCATTTCTTTTGACCAAAGTCAACTAATTCATGAGTGATGCCACATAATTCTGGAGAAGGTAATTTGGTATCATCTGAGTCTTCTTCCTCAGATTCTGACTCATTATCAAGAGCATCGAGTTGGATTTGAATCTTTTTCCTTTCTTCAGTGAGCATAGCTCTCTGACCTCTCTTGAAGTTTCTTCTATCATTCTTGTCACCTGTCTTTAGCTTATTGAAAACAGGTCAATCTCTTTTAAAATGACCAGGTTTCTGACAATAGAAACAAATATCATTTCCGATTTCTGCTTCCTCAGTACTAGATGCTTGCTGAGCCGGCTTGTTTAGCGAGCTTGACAGCTGCATATTTTTGTACTGGTGATAATTTGAGCCTAGATGGTTTTTCAGGTTCTCTTTGGATTTTCTTCTCTCAATCTCCCGACTGACATATTTTCTCATTTGCTTTACAGCAAGAGCATCTTCCTCAGTCATTTCCTTGGTATCCTTCTTTTCAGAAGTACCTTGTGTTACTATAGCAACATTGTGAACTTTCTCAGCAATTGTTTGTTCTCTCTGAGTAGTTTCATAGTTGACAGTAGCTAAGTGGGGAAAGAGTTCTACCGGAGTGATATTTGGAATTCCTTTGTTGAAATAAAAATACTGAGTGTGTTCCCAGTTTTGATTCAAGCTTCTCACGATAGTCTTCACCTTTTCAGAGTTAGAGTATCTCTCACTTTCACCAAGTGCAGCCATTTCACTCATCAAAGTTGTGAACCGGAAATCTAGTTCTTTAAGAGTCTCTGTGGGACCTTGTTTAAAGTTTTGGAATTTGAGCTTCAAAAAATCGAACTTATTTTCCTTTGTTTTCTCAGTGCCGGCACAAATTTCCTCAATCAGTTGCCAGGCCACTTTCGCCATTTTTACACCCCACAGTTTACACTGTATGTGCTCTGGAGTGGAACGTATGATGATATTGCGAGCCTGACCATCCAGTCGATTTCTCTTGGCATCTTCCGATGTCCAGAGTTCTCTGGGCTTTGGCTCGTAAATAACTTGACCAGTAGGTCTTCCACTGGTTGAAGCACATGTTTGTGAGGAACCACCACTTGGTTCTTCATCAGTGGGAACTCTATCTCTACCATTAGAAACCTCCATGACCTGCTTGAGTTGTTGAATGACTATGGGGCCATTCTTTATCACGTCGATCATTTCGTCACTGATGGCTTCTAGGTGGAGCATCATGTTGTTCTTCCATTTCTCATAATTCTCTGGCTTGAGAATTGGGGCGTCACTTAAAGACATGCTGTAGCAAACACACTAAACAAACAAATCAAGTGTAGGTGAAAGGCAGTTAGTGGGCACTTATATGGGATCTAGGTTCAGTGCAGAAGGCTTGGGAACCTCCTGCTCTGATACCACTCGTTGGTCCAGATAACGGCAAAGGGAAAAGACTTGGGGGGGGGGTGAATAGTCTTTTACAACTTTTGTCGATAAACACAATTTCTCAAATATTTGTGAAGATATCTGATACTTAATTTCAGAGAGCGGAAGAATTTTCTGTGATAAGTGCACGTGCTCAGCAAGATATGTGTAAATACTCAGCAAGGTAAATAAAGTAAGTAATAAATTACAGAAAGTAAATAACACTGATCTTTATAGTGGTATCTGAAGGTGGCGTAATCCTTCAACTAATCCACTTCGGCCTTTCTCAGACCTAGAATCCACTAAGATAGATATGAGTTCACCTTACAAATATCTTCTCTCGATTCCTAAATACACTAGGTTCCCAACCAAGTGTTCCTCCTGAGTTATTCCCCGGCTTTCTCAGCCAAGTACTTCCTATACTCAGAAACCTTTGAGCTATTCCTTAGTTTCCCAAACTAAGTACTTCCTATGCTCAATAACCTTGGAGTTATTCCTTAGTTTACCAAACTAAGTACTTCCTGTACTCCACGCCGTTTAAGGTGTTGGTTAAGGTAGTTTGTCAGGATTTGATAGATTAATAACTTCTACAGTTATGTAATACTACCTTCTTGAACAAGAGTCACTTAACACACTTCACAATGTGTGGTGATATGTTCTTTACTGACCCATGTCTATGATAAATGTTCTAGAGAATGAATCTCAGATTCTTGATCTTTTGATTCAACTCCTTCACAGATAGCAATGCTTGTTAAGGATCAGGACACTTAGAACTTTCGTGCTACTTAGAATTCAAGAGCTTAGTCGCAACTGTAAGCTGAAGAATAAGTAGATTGAAGGCTTGTATGCTTGAATGGACAAGTTCGTAGATGTAAGTTCTTGGTGTGTAAGTTCTGTGTGTATTTGAAGCATTCTAAGTGATGATATTTATAGTTGAAAATCATGCCGTTTGAATAGTATCCGTTAGGCTTAATGAAATTCAAATTATTGATATCTGAAAATAGTACTGCAGAAGACGTTGTCTCTTTCCAGAGATTTTCTCCTTTGTTCAGATGTCTCTGTCTGCGCATTTATTGCATTGTACTATTTTTGTCCTGTAGTGCCAACGGAACTATGCACGCTTTCTGAAGCATTGCATGTCCCTTTCCAGAGACCTTCTCATCTCCAGATACCTGTTGAAACATTGTTTCCCTGAAACATTGTTTCCCAGAAACATAGTTTTATCCAAGGTATCTGAGTGTAGATATTTGTGGGCACTTTTCCTCGTTCAGAAACCTTGCGTTCTCAGATATCTTTTGCAAAGCTGGTTCATTGAGAAACACTTGTTTGTCAAAGATATCTGGACATAGGTATCTGATAACCTTTGTCTTCAGCAATCTAGTGCAGTCTTCAAAACTTCATTTTAAAAATGAACTTCTCCTGCTGGATGCATTCTTCTTGATCTTCTTTAAGGAAATAAAAAATTATATTTAGAGACCTAACATCCTATACAAGATTTGCTAGACTATCATACTTAGTGATTTTCCTCTTTTACAGTGTTCAAGTGAACCAAGAGTACTAACCACCTTTCTGAGCTAAGATAAGTCATTAGGTTGCTGATCAAAATCTAAACAAATATTCCTAACAGAATTACAACGACATTTCTTACAGACACATTGTGGAGTAGCCCTATAATTAAAATTTTAATCCTAGAGAACTTTAAAACCATTGTAGTATGTAACTAGAGATTGTGGACCCTGATGAATATTGCTCAAAGCCTTCTCAAGTTGAAAAACACGCGGACCATCACTCTTGATGTAACGCATATGAATTTCATCCCAAAACCCCTTTACTTCAGTAAGATTAATCATAGTAGCCCTAATATCAGGAGCAACCGAGTACATTAACCAAGCAAGTAACAACGCATAGACACGATGCCAAGCAAGTAACAATGGGACATCAGAAACATCAGGAATCTTAATCGTACCATACAGAAAGCCCATCTTATGCTTAATATTCAAACCCATAACAACAAATTTCTTCCAAGCCCCAAAATTATCCCCATTAAAGGTTTCGACAATTACCTTCAAACTAGGATGATCACCAGGCGGCAAGAAGAAAAAGGAATTAGGATCTTCAGTAGGACTCGCGAACTTTGAACTATCCCACAAACTAGGTGCATTAGCTGTTGTCGCTGCCATTGATGAAGAAAACACAGTAATCAAACAAATCGATTAACAAAAATCAGAGAACAATCGATCGAACAATCAATCAAGAAACAACAATGCGGAAACCAGGATCACCGGAGCGAATGATACCATATAAGAATTCTCACAATTCCATAAAATCGAAACCAAATTGTATATAACCGAATTGAATCGAAAGGAATAGTTACAGAGAGAATTCAACGGAAAGAAAATTGAAGAAGAAGAAGTGAGAAACTAATCTCTCTATTTAGTATTTTTAACTAACAACTAATAGAGAGAGTACAAGTTAGGAAGCCAACTGTACAACACTAATAAGCTAGTTACGTTAAAAACTTTGGACGGCAATCCTTGTGGTCTTGAGTGTCTTCAATTAAGTTCACCATCTTTCCTTGATAAATGCAATCAACTCTTTAATAATTGCAGTTGAGTATCAAAACTTGTTTAACACAAGTTTTTATGTCTTGAACATTCTTGTTATCTCTTATGAGTCTCATGCTGTAAATTGAACACTAGGCCGGTTAGGGCCCAGAACAGATATTCTATTTTAACTTTCTACGATTAATAAACTTCAATTTTAACTATTAAGGCAAATGAATTTTTCACATCTTTAGGGGGTAATTTTAGTTTGATTTTGCCACCAGTAAACAATTTTGACAATTTATTTGGATGGATAAACATTGATTACCTCTGGTCAATTGTAATTAAAAATATCCTAATAGACTAGATTAGAAGAATACAAGCCCAAGAGTGATTAGAGATAACTGGTCCAACTTTTTTATTGTCAAACTCGTTTCATTGAATGCAGAGTAAGTTGGTTTGAAATCGTTTCACATGTACTCATCTGATGAGTTTGATTGTGGTACCATTCAACAATTTTGACATGTGACAATTGACTTGGATGCATAAATGTTGATTACCTTTAGTCCATGATCAACATTGCTTGTACGCATGCATTTTCAATTTCACATTTATCTAATACAATTTGTTGATCCCACAAATACTGTAGAACTCTTTGCTCCTTACATTTACACATCATCACCCGTTCTCCACAACCTATAAAATTGTATCATCTCATCCATTTGTTGAATAGACTTGTCACAATTAGATGAAAAATTAGCAATGAAGACCATTAATCTCTCATTAACTTTCTTTCTTGTTTCCATTTACATAAACTATGTCTTGCTCCCATCAGCTGCTCAAGAACTAGCTCCAGTCCTCGACATAGCTAGAAACCCCCTCCAAGCCGGGTCAGACTACTATGTCTTACCACTTGTACGTGGTCGTGGTGGCGGGCTCACGCCAGCTACTCGTGCCAATAGAACGTGTCCACTGGATGTGGTTCAAGAGTTTCAAGAAGTCGATAGTGGTCTCCCAGTGTCCTTCATGCCAGTAAACTCCACACAAGGTAATTAAGCCAATTTACAATTCTAGTTTTATACGTTTTTGCGAATAAAATAAGGTTTCTTTGAATTTTGGTGTTTTATACTTGATTATATATGTTCCTGTATGACAAAACACATCCAAAAACTCAGGACGTCAAATAATTATTTTCTTTAAACATAACCGTTTAAAGGGATATGTTAATAGAAATTTTATAATAAAACATTTCGAAGAATTGAACCCATAATTTGTTTCCTTATGTAACTAAGCAAACCTAACTAACATCTTCATATTTTTGCACAATAGGCGTTGTCCAAGTGTCGACTGATTTGAACATCCAATTCTCTGCTGCCACGACTTGTATCCAATCAACGTTGTGGAGGCTCGATCAGGACACCAATTTAGGTCAAAACTTCGTGTCGACTGGTGGAGTCCAAGGGAACCCGGGCGCAGGAACCATTAGCAACTGGTTCAAGATTGAAGAGAATGGGAGTGACTACAGGTTTAGGTTTTGCCCAACGGTATGTGATACATGTAGAGTGATATGCAGGGACATTGGCATCTTCATACTTAATGGGAGAAGGCATTTGGCTCTAAGTGATGTGCCTTTCGTAGTCATGTTTAGGAGGGCTTGAAAACAAATGAAGATACAAGTGTGCGTATTATAAGATAAAAAAGAAATAACAATGTTGTGTGTTTGGATTGTGCATATACATTGATGTTGTAATAAAACTGGTATATATGAAATAAATTTATTTGGTTCATCACACAAATATTGTACTCCGCACTGAGGCTGTCTCCAACAGTGTTGCAACATGGAGTTGCAACACTGCTGGACCTCGATTTGGGACTCCGTTCGTCCCAAATTTTGGGACGAGTCCCATCGCTCCAGCGCTGGGTTTTTTATTTTTTTTAATTTTTTTTTTTGTTTTTCATTTCTTTTCTTGTTTTCTTTCTTTGCTTTCCTGATTCTTGTTTCCTTTCCTCTTTTCTTGTTTTCTTTCATCTTTTCTACTTTTATCTTTTTTATTATTTTTCATTTTTCTTGAATATTTCCATATGATAATAATTATATGTAGCACTAGAAATATACTTATACATTACTTCTCAAATTTAAAATACATATTATTTGAATTTAAAATTACACTTGTAGAATGTAGTATTTTAATTGTTGTAATTTTCATTTTCAATTATTGTAATTTTCAATTTCAAGTATTAAAAGAAAAGTTAAAAAATCATTATAAAATTAAATAAAATTAGATAATCTTTGACTTTTTGGGTCTGTTGTAATTAGTTTCAAGCTACATTATAAATTTGAAATCATTTGTAATTGTTTGAACTGTGAGTACTAATCTAAACAAAAGACCATTTAGCAAGGGTCGGTTTTGAAAAATTTGATAGAGATAATTTCAATTTAGGAACTCAATTCGAGGCGTAAACGAACTTTATGAATGGGATAATCAAAACTTGGGAACTCAACTCGAAAAGTAAAATTCAACTTTATGAATGAAATAATTCGAACGTGGGAACTCAATTTCAAGGTCAAATAAACTATAAGAATGAGATAATTACAACTTGTAAACTCTATTCCGATAATAAACCACATTATATGGGAAAAATACTCTAATGAAGGAATGATTCAAGCACAAGAACTTAATTCGAAAGTAAACTCAACTAAAAAAATCGGATAATCCTAACTAGGGAAATCAATTCGTATGACAAATCAACTATAACAATGAGATAAAAAAAAAAAAACTTCAAAACGTAGTTCGAACGGTAAACTCAAATTTTAGAATTAGATAGTTCCTACATGGGAGCTCAACGTGAAAGCAAACAAAATTCTAAGAATTGGATCATTACAATTTGAAAACACAATTTGAAGTTAAAAGCAACTCTTAAAAGCGAGAAATCCAACTTGAGAACTCTATTTGAATAGTAAACCACACTATATATGAAAAAAATATTGGAAGAAATACATAAATTCCTCGGGAACTCAATTCAAAGGGTAAACACACTTTAACAATGAGATAATTTTAACTTGTAAATTCAATTCAAAGGTTAATCTCATCTTTAAGAATGAAGTAATTCTTAATTGAGAACTCCATTTGAAGGGCAAAACAATTGTAAAAATAATATAATTCAACTTGGGAACTCTAATGCAAGGATGATCCATGCTATTTGAAAATAATCTAACAATGAGATAATTCCGAATTAGGAATTTTGTTCAAACGGTAAAAATATTTTACGATTGAAATCATTTAAACGTAAAACTATATTAGAAACGTAAGCCACTTTATGTGGTAAAATACTCTAAGAATATGATAATTTCATTTGAGAACTCAAGTTGAGGGGTAAACAAACTCTAAGATTGTTATAATTACAATTTGGGGACTACATTCAGAGACTAAACCATGCTATATGAAGAACTTATTCAAAGAAAGGGTACTTCCAACTTGTGGACTCGACTCAATTGGTAGCATAAACTCAACTATAAAAATGTGGTCAATCTAACTTGAAAACTCAAATTGACGAGCAAACCAACTACAAAAATGTGATAATTATAACTTGGAGACTATATTGAAAGGTAAAGCTCATTATTTGTAATAGTTAGTTGCACATTTGGAACTCAAACCAACTCTAATAATAAAGTAATTACAACTTTAGGACTCTATTGAAAGGGCAAACCAGAATGTATGGAAATATTCTCTAAGAATGGGGTACGTAATTTGAACTTGACAACTAAATTCGATGTATAAACCAACTTTGAAAATGAGATAATTATAGCTTGAAAACTTTAATTTGAATAGTAAACCACGTTTTGTGGTAAAATGCTCAAAAAAAGGATTCCAAATTTGGAACTCAATTTGGAGTGTGAACCAACTTAAAGAATTTTATATTTGTAACCTTGGAACTCAACTTTAAGAATAATACTATAATTTTAACTCATGAACTGAATTCACCGCTATTTTGGTTTATAAGTAGGTGTTTAACAAAATTTGGAGGTAGCGTTATGTTTGCGTTAAAAAACTGTACTCCGTATTGCCTTTCATTTGTTTGATACTCAATGCAATTTATGTCGTTGCATTGCCACATGATAAGGCCTCCATGAATAATATAATTTGTTTTTTATGCCTTTGACCGTAATGTTAGAGAGGTAAGGAGAGGTGTAAGTGGGAGTCAATGAGAAACCATTTAGTAGATTAGTTGTCGTATTTGGTGGACACTTAAAACATATATAACCAGTTATACTAAAGGGTAGCAAACATCATATCATGCCCGCACCTCCTTGATCATTTAAAAGACGTGAGTAAATTTCTCTAATATGTACTTATATTTGTTATTTTATAATTATGGTGGATGCAAGTTCAAGGTTGAAATCATCAGGAAACTTATGGTTATTGCGTGTTGGAGGGGGGCTGAAGTCAATGGAACAAATGACGACGAGATGAAATTGTTCGAAGAGATCCTTATGCATAGGACCTAATCACTGCACTGGTTAAGATCACATATCCTTCGCCATTAGATCATGTTGGTGAAGGTTGATACTTCTTGAACATGGACAGCTTCAGCCGGGCAAAAAACTACATTATTATGTTTTATTAATTTCTTTTAATTTTTCACCTAAAATTACGCGCCCACCCTAATGCATTAAGTTCTCAACCGGGGTGGATGGAGTACATTAGTTTCAACTAGATAAGAATATTGGGTATCAACCCATTGGGTCCTTAACGGGATTAGTTCGGGTTGTTTTCGGCCCGTTTAAAAGCTTATATAAGAGATTCATGAACATAAATAAAGTTAAAAATTGAGAATCTGAAACGAGTTCATTTTGCCTTATTTTCAAACGGGTCAGACGAGTTGATTTTAATAAACACCTATCTGATTATTTACCTGTTAATAATTATCATGTTCAGGTCGTGTACATGCAAACGACCATAACCAACATGAATCAACCCTTTAGTTTCAAACGGGTTCGATTAAGTTGGACCTTACCCATTTAAAAGCTAAATCTAGGCAAATATAGAGTAATTAAGGAAACGATAATTCTCAAAAAAAAAAAAAAAAAAAAGGAAACGATAAGCTTATGGAATCCCATTGGTTGCGCTGGAGATGCGCTTCTGTTTGAAATCAATGTCAAAGAGGGAACACCATACACATTTAATTGACATTTTCACCAGATTACACGAACTTGCTACGGGTCATAACCAACATTGTCTACAAGCAAAAAAATTTGCACCCTTTAAGGTAACTTAGGCTTCATTTGGTTTGAGAAAAAATGTGGAAAAGAAAAAGAATAGAGGAAAATAAGATTTTTCAGGAAAATGTGTTAGGGAAAAACATCTTTCCTTATTTTGTTTTCTGCTGAGTTTGAATTACAACTAATATATGAACATTTTTATTTTTTGCTTTGCAGTCGATTAAATTCTATTATGAGCATGTATTGTTTTTAGTTTGAGTACTCTAATTATGTCGATTGAATTATCCTCTTTCTAGTATATTATTAAAAGTAAATTATTATGTTGAGGGTGAAGTCCCCTAAGCTCTAAGTAAGTTCTTCCTAAATCGTACCAAGTCCAAATCACTGCAAATCGTCCCAAGTCAAGGTCCAAAGCTAGGGTCCGAAGCACTCCAAGGTCTAAAGCACTAACGGGTAAGAACATGCACAAGTAACTTTGGAGGGAGGGTTAGGACTGAAGACCCGGTTTGCGTAGTGTCAAACCGTGTAGAGACTTTACTTGAGAGAGACTGAAGATCTACTCTGTATAGTGTTCCGGATTGGTTCGTAAAGATGACTTGACTTACCTCCATTATCATGGGAATGTGTGCCATATATATAGATATCTCCCAAAGAGGATGGACTCCGTTGGATCGTGCCAAGTGTAAGGCTCGAATTGCGCCAACAATGCTCCATTAGGCCCATGGCCCATTAAGAAGACTTAACCCGTTTCCCTTTTGGGCTTTCGAGGGTAGTTTAGTCATTCTCCGAGAGAAATTAGAGACTTCTGAAGTCCGTCTCGGACCTTCGTCCGAGAGTGTAGGTCCGAGGGTCTGGTCCGGGTCATCATTCTGTCTGAAAGCAACTCTCCTAAACCACAAGGCATAGTGGTTTGGACCTTGATTGTCTCGGACCCTATTTTCTCTCTTGGTGCCAGTCCACTTGGTTCCTTATGAGGTTAAGGACTTACATCCGAACCGTCGTTCGGGTCGGATGCTCATGGCTTCGGACCATGGTTTGGGTCGGACCTATTGTCTTTGAGGTCTATTTCACCGTTATACTCAGGAGGGTCGGACCGGCTTGAAACGCCTTAGGATTCGTTCCAAAGGTGTCTATGACGAATTGGACAAATTTTCGTATCAACATATTTCGTGGCATCGCCACGGGTTATTACTAGTTATATATAAAGGCACAATGCCCGAGGCACTGTGGGTTGGGCCCCGATCCTCTGGGTTGATGCGGTTATTCTTGTATTGCTCTCCGGGTCATATGTTAGTTCAAATGGCCAAGCCTTGGCTCACAAGGGGACAATACAGTATAATTAATTTTAAAGACGAACCAATCAGAAACCCAAAATGGGTGGTCTAGCTAGGCACAGTGCAATTTCTTCGTGACGTGATCTAAAGGGGGTAGGCCAATCACGAACATTACATCAACAAGTATCTTCACTTGAAGCCATCTTCGAAAACTAGAAATATTGTCTAAAGATTGTTGGAGGTTTTAATATTTTTGGAGCGAGATATAGTGTTTGAAGATGGACAAGTGAAGAACATAGAATGAGTAGAGGTGATAGTTAGACCATCTAACTCAAGACAATATTTCTCCCACTTTGGTGCTTCGGTATTGTGGCAATTGTCAATGGGGATAAACTACTCCAAGAAGACTAAGGAGACTCCAATTGTGGAATACGTCGAATTTACTTTGAGTATGATTGAGTGAAAAGAGAGCACAAGGAAGAGAATAGTAATTTCTAGTGTATGAATGTAATGAATTTCACCCCATATGTATACTTGCTTCAAATCCTTTCCGAATTGATACAACCTTTCATTAAGTGTGTTAACACTTCATTCATTAGTGACAACATGAATAGTTGACAACTACACACTTCTCGGGAGGTGTCCATTCATGATAATTGAGATATCCACATAAAAATGAAGAGTTACGCAAGTCCAGTCCCCCCCCCCCCCTCAAGGTCATGGCCTTGGCCTCCTTTGTTAGGCCTGTTATGGGATGAAACTTAGTTTTTTGCCCTTCGTCGTTTTTTGGCATTTTTTTCCGATAACCTTGCTCTTAAGCAAAAACTTTAGCAGAATGGAACATAAATACATATCTTTGGAATGACTTAATACATTCATGCATTGATCATACACTGCGTTCATTAATCACGAGTTCACCATTGAGCGAATTTAGTGAACAACGAGTTTAGTAACATCCATTTACAATATACACTACGGAAATTCCGCCAAATGGCGATGGCCAAACCCGTTGCTAAACCGGTCATATCCATCGCAAAATATGTGAAGTTTGGGGGTGTGTTTCGAAGATTTCAGAAATACAGGGACCTGTTTGCAATATGGAAGAGTTGTTAGTTTCTTGTTCAAATTAGGAAAGAAACGTAACAGGAAAAGGAATTAGTAAAAACACGTTTCTTCCTCAAGCCATCGTTTCCTGTACCAATTCGAATTTCTGTAGCAATTCGGAATTCTTCCTGTTCCTGTTCGACTTAGTCTGTTTTTGCGGCTATAAAACAGAGCAACAACGTCCATTCACGCAGCAACGGCATCACCAGTTCACAAGCAAATTCTCCTTCCGTTTTGTGCTATTCTTCGTGATTAGAATAGTGGTTATAGCTGTAGTTGTGAGGATTGTGTAGTAGAATTCAAGGCATAATTCTGGGTCAATTTCTCTGTAACTTAGCTGGATTGAGGAAGGTTGTGGAGTAATAAAATTCATTGATTCTCCGTGGACGTAGATTGGATTTATTCAATCGAACCACGTTATATTGTGCTTGTGTTTTATTGTTTTGGTTGGTGATTGTGTTTGTCAAGTAGTTGATTGGTTTTATTGCGATCTTGGTTCGAATACTTAACAAAACTACTCGGTCGACTTTGGAAGTGTCCAGTGGGTCAATAGCTCGAGAATATCGAAAGAAAGGAAGGTGACTTTCGTCACAAAAGTGCCTCAAATAACTCATGCAATGTACTCAATCAGTTAAGTCAGAAGGGACTTTTTCCTTGCACATAGAAGCTTTCCAGAACATACAAACCAACTTCCATATCACCACATTCTTGCATACTATGAATTATATGCTAATCAATTGGCCACAATGGACTCTTTTAGGCTCACTTTTTTGGAGTGTCTATTTTACCGAAGTCCGCACTTTTGTGCGTGTCAGTTTGGTATACGTGCCATCAACCCTCACGATCATATGGCTTTTTAGGACCACGTCCGTATATAGGTAGTATTTGAAACACGCCCAACACGACTACGGTGATGACGAGCACCATAGATACACTCCGAGACATATTAAATAATCAGGGGAAGCAATACAGATTACAAGTATAAATTAAACATATCAGTATAGCATAATTCTTCTCCTCAAACCAGTTCTTTGTAATGGATTGGCATCGATAAAATAGATCATGAAGAGCATGTCGTTCGTCATACTTAACTTACACAGAGTACACATGAGCATGATGAGGTGAAAACAAGGGAGTTTGCACTTTCCGAATAAATCACACAGGTGCCGGTACAATATTTTTTCATCGGCTAAAGGTTTCTCACCGGCTTTTTGGACCAAAGAGCTACACATACTTGCTATTTAAAAGAAAAACAGACTTATAGGATTTGAAATCCACCACGCCACTTTCAGTCAAATATCATGCAAAACATAAGCAGCTATAAAATTTAACAATCACAATAGATGCTCGACTTGGGAGAACAACTCAGACTCACCACAAGAGAAAATAAAAATACTAACACCTATACTGGACTCAACTGGAAAGGAAATATAAAACTAACACGTAAAGGTGGCTAACCTACCACCATAGTCACACAATTAAGGATACATAAAAAATAAAAATTAAAAAATAGAGTACGGAATAGAGTACAAAATGAGACAACTTTAGCTAAAGATACAGTCGACCACCTCCCCAAACCTAACAAGTGCTAGTCCCTAGCAATGAATAGTGTAAGAACGACTGTATAGAATGACCAACCATAGTGTTGTCTCAGCAGGTGTGATCAGGCGGATCCTGAAGGGCCACCTTCGAGCGCTCAAGCGCACGCTTGCGCCTGGCCCGAATTGCATCAAAATCATCCATCACATGCAGGTGGAAAAGCTTCCTTCCAGTGAGCAATATCCTTCAACAGTAACATTTGGTAGGACCGCAATGCCAGCACATCGGCACAAGGAAGTGATAAGGAAGGGGAAAACCATCTTGTTACCCCAAGGGCGAGTATGAATGTGCTCGAACTGTGCGATGACCACTCTTCCAATATGGATAGGGGTGTCGGCCATGATATCCCGAAGAGTAGGGCCGAAAACGGATCTGAAGAAATCCACATGCCCTCCTGGGCAAAAGGAGTTGGCGAGCCATTGGTAGAATATGTGGAGCTGCTCATTAGGGATCCGGCAAGTTGCCCTCAGCTGATTGTCTTCGTCGGGGGTCTCGAAGAAGCGGTTAATGGCACTAGGTGAAAATTCCACATATCCCCCACGAACTGGTACCCAAGCAGTGTGTAATTGCTCATCAATCTTCCTGTCAGCATAATTCGCATAAAACTCCATCACAAGATCTCGATCATAGGAACCTGGATTTTTGGCCAATTTGATCCACCTCCTAGTTTGCAGCATCTCTTTCAGGGGGGTATTGTATTCCAAAAACAGCTTGGTGTATTAACGTTCCCCTGTCAAATCCACCCCAAGATCGAGGATAAACTCCATGTTAGCATGTTGTTGCCTGTAAACCAAGCTCCTTGTAGTGACAAGATGAGGACCAAAATTAGCCGGTGCTCTGCTCGAGTCACCACGGTGGAGTGTGCGTCGTGCACTAGGAGCCATGGAACCTGCGAAGAAGATGTTAGTAGATAGTGGTGGGGTTAGAGAACTACCTCCCCAAACCTATTCAAGAACATGCAGGTGATAACAAAAGGATGAGAGGTAGAAGAGAAAACGATCTCCCCAAACCTATCCACAATCCTGTAGCAACACACAAAGCTCACGCGATAATATCAAACTACAATCAACCACATAAGTCAAGAAGAACTTGAAAGAATAGGGAAGAAAGGAGTTGAAAACAATGTACCTTGTGAGTTTGGGATGAAGTAGAGAAGAAGAGAGATTTTTATGTGGTAGGAGTGAGAAAAATCGAACAGGAAGGGAGGGGGAGAAAAGAGAATAAGAAGGAAGCAGGAATCGAATTCTGCTAGGAATGGGGAAATTTTTTTTCCAATGCTAAGAGAAGTCTCATGGTGAAAATTCTGAAACAAAAAGCGGGAAGGAAGAGAGCTGCGGCGAAGCAAAAGGCTCGCCGCGGTGAAAATTTACGGAACAAAAACTGGGAAAGAGAAGAGACGCCATGGTAAAATTCTGAATGCACATAAAGGATCGGAGTCCACCTCCTCACAAGTAGAGCAATTTTTCGAAAAAATTTTACCAGACTGCTCAACCTCGGCCGCAAGATCGAAGCTCCAAGCTCCATAGCTTACGGTTTCTGAGATGACTGCAAAGGTCCCACTTTCCAGAGACACAATGAAACTGAAAACAAGCAAACACATAAACAAATAGTCTAACAATGTGAAATAACAAGCAAGTGTACGGAATGAAAAATCAGTCTAAAAGAATGGAAAAAACAAAAAGGGGGCTTTTGTTTATAGTCGTTAGCTCGACTTCTTCTTGCTGGAGCTAATTGAGCTTGAGGTTACCAGCCTCCTCTGTCCCCATGGTCACTCGTGAGCGAGAGTAGGTGTAGAGTGGACCGGTGTGTGCTACAATGTAATTCCTTGTGTCAACCTGTGCGGGAGAATATGATGTGGTTACAGCTTGTAACTCGCGTTTCTCACCGCGAACCTGGATAGTACATGTACGGCCATAAAGATCGACTATCATGCGAGTAGCCTTGATGAATGGGCACCCAAGAAGCAGCATGTCCTTGTCCATCTCTTTGATCTTCATCTGCGGTGACTCAACAACCACGAAATCAGTCATAAACACATCACCTCCAATGGTTACTGGGACATCTTCAACAACTCCCATGCATTTGCTTCGAGTACCATTAGCCATGGTCACAAAGCATCTTCTCGGTTCTAGACCCTTCAGGTTGAGTTCCTCATAAGTTTCGAATGTCATCAAGTTAACTGGAACTCCAGTATCAATAATACCTGTAACCTCAGAAGAACTGCCCATCCCGACAACCAAATCGAAACTGCTTGCATCACTAATGCTCCTCTTCCTTTTGGATCATCTATGTTGGTCCTGCATTCGCCTTTTCTTCTGGAATCACTGGACCAGATGTTATCACCCTTCTTACTTCCTGTGCCGGTGTTGCCTCAACTTGGGGAACCACCTTATCATGGTTACAAGTGCAAGTCGTAATAACAGTCTTAACTACTCCTGGCTTGTCAAAAACTACCTCCACAGCAAGTATTCTGTTATTCTCGAAAGTCGCGGGGAGTTTACCCTTCTCTCTTTGCTAGAAGGCGCTTACTAAATCACCAAGAGTCTTCTCCAACCTCTTTTGTGATTGCTCAATATTTTCAAACCTCTTGTCGTTCTTGGCATGATTCCGCTGTGCTTCTGCCCAGAACCTCTCTGATCTCTCCATGTGAGCTCTAATCTCCTGATCAGCGTTTTGCGGTGCACTAGTAGGCGGAGCCTGAAACTGCTGTGCTGGACCTTGTTGAAACGGAGCCTGTTGAAACGGAGCTTGCTGAACTGGAACCTGCTGTGCCGGAACCTGCTATGGTGCATTCTCATAGAAGTTACCTCCATAGGATAAATTGGAACGGTCGGGGTTGAAAGGATTCACCTTAGTGGCGCCTGCATTCATTCCTGGATTTGGTTGCCAACCACCACGCTGCCTGTTTTGCACCCAGCAAATGATCTCCGGAGTTGGGTTCTCCTTCGTAATCTCAGGAAGTCTACACATACTAGCACCATGCCCGAAATTACCACATAGATTACACCTCTCGTTAACCGGAGCCACTGGTGCAGGGATAGTTCCAAGCATCCTCATCTCCTTAATATGTTCGGCCAATTCAATAGTATTGGGGCTTGGTGTTTGCTCCATGGCTTGAAATTCAGCTCTCCTTGGTTGGCCTCTATTTCCCTTAAGCTGGGAGATGGTGGCAAGCTTCTCAAAAGCCGCGTTCAATGCAGCCGGAGATGCCGTAACGATAGAGCCATCCACGGTCATATCCACCATGTTCTGTGCTTCACAATCGAGTCCCTCATAGAACTTGTAGCATAAATCCATCTCACTCAACCTATGGTGAGGGCATTGAGAGAGAAATTTTAGGAATCGGTCCCTGGCCTCGTAAAAGCTCTCATCAGTCATCTGCATGAACTTCTCAATCTGCACCCGAAGCTGCCTAGTCTTCTCCGCCGGATAGAACTTGTTCATAAAGGCCCTGTATAGATCATCCCAAGTAGCCAGAGAGCCTCAGGTTGATTCAACAGCCAACTCTTTGTTTTATCCTGCATACACATGGGAAATACCTTCTTCCTGATTTCCTCATCAGAAACCGTTACCGAGCCCACAGTGAGCGGAATCCTAGCAACCAGCCCCTCGAACTCCTTGAGAAACCGGATAACGTCCTCATTAGCCATCCCATAATACTTAGGCATGTCATGGAAGTGATGAGACATGATCTCCATGTTCCTAGCCTCGTTAGAGAGCACAACAGCTGATCCCCCAGCCTTAATTTCACCGGGCTGCATATAGTTCCCATAAGTAATCACAGGGGTCTCAACAACATCATTGACTCTGGGAGTATTCTCGTTAGCGTCACCCATTTCAACAAATGTTAAGTTCGCCTTCAAGTCGATGGTAGTGTCTATCGATCTCAGGTACTAGAGGTTGCAAAGGTGTTCCTTGCGATATTGTACCGGGCATAAACCTGCAAAGGTTCTTCTACAAAATCAAAAACCTCGAAAAATCTTAGTTTCTGTTAGTGTAGAAATCGCAGGTAAGTAAAACAAAAACAAGTAAAATATTACACCCACACGCTACAGTAGGAATTAATTCTCCGGCAGCGGCGCCAAATTTGATGAGCTCAAATTATACTCTAAAATGCAATTAGAGAATAAGCTGTAGTTGTAGACTAAAAGCCTAACTCAGGATCGATCTCTAGGGAATTAATCAGGCTATGTAGCAGTGAGAGTAAACAGATACTTGCGAGTAATAATCTGATTGATGGGTTGTTTATACTTCTAACTAGTTTAATTAAAGTTAAGATAACAATTAACAATGAGAGAAAGATGAATACAGTAGCAAGATCCAATTATGCTAATTCGAACTAGGGATAGCACTCATATTTGTCACACGGTCGTTGTACAGAAAATCAATCAATTCGATTCAACCAATTGTTCCTAGAAGATATTATACGGGAGAAATCGTGAGTCGTCAATTCACGATACTTAAACATGAACAATTTAGAGAATTTAATACGGACTTATCGAATCGAAGGTTTTTACGAAGATTTTATACGAGACTAACCTATATGAGTGCTTTGACAAACCCTAGAACGAATATGCAAAATCTTCACATACTACTGTATTCAAAGGTGTTTAACTACTCGTAACTGATAGTTGCATACAAAGATTCATGGTAATAATCATATGAAACATAGATGAATAAGATTGCAAAGAACAAGCAATTGAGAGATCAATACCAATAATCCTGATGAATCAAATCAATGAATAACCAAGCTCCAAATATGTCTCAATGTCAATGTAAGGCTCTTGGAGCTCTTTTCAAAACTAGGTTAAAAGAAGTATATCTTAAAAGGAATCCAAAATTCTAATCTAATAAGGAAAATAAAATAAATTTCAAGGCCGTCATGAAGAAATAGCTTCTTGGTGAGCCTTCTTAATCGTGATCAGATATCCATTCGTAAAATCTCACCACAAGGACTAATTCCTTTGCCGCGGCGAGCTTCAATCTTCAAACAGGAACATCACTCGTAAAATCTTGCCATGGCGGACTGATTTCCTCGCCGCGGCGAGCCATGCTGGAACATCCAATTCCAAGCTCGTAAAATCTCAGCGCGGCGAGCCATGCTAACCAGCTTGTCTTCAAACGGCTCAAAAGACACAGATTTCTACAAAACGCAAACAAAACACCAAAGCGTAAAAACGAACTAAAAAGACTACAAAACTAAAGAAAAAGACTCACAAAGATCGCTAAAAAAGACCAAATGAGACGTTAGAATATTGTCTCATCATTGCCTCGTAGCGAAGTTGCTGCAACAATTACAAACCATGAGTTAAAGCTCTCTCAGGGAAGGCCAGAAGTATAATCATATTGAGTTTGGGTGATGAACCATTAAGGGAGGTTGCTACGGAGAAAATTGCAGTTGATATGTGGAAGAAGCTAGAATCGTTGTATCAAACACGATCTTTAGCTAGGAGATTATTTATGAAATCACAACTGTATTCTTACAGGATGAATCCAGATAGGAACATTCTTGAGCAACTGGCTATGTTCAACAAAACTCTTGATGAGATTGATAGCATTGTAAGATTCAAAGCTTCCAGATGAAGATAAAGCAATAATTTTGCTTAATTCTCTACCTAAGTCTTGTGAGAGCATCAGGGATGCAATTGCTTTCACAGGCCAAAAGAAGGTTACATTGGAGGAAGTTCAATGTTTAATCAGGCTGAAGGAGCAACAAAAGGAGACAGCTAAGGTGGAGGCATCTGGTGAGGGTCTCATGGTCAGGAACAATAACTACAAGCCTAAGTTTTCACCACAGTACCAGAAGAACAAGGATAAAGCACCAGTTGGTGGTGGGTCTGCAAACAAAGAAACTAGAATTTGTCATCACTGTAAGAAACCTGGTCACCTAAAGAAAAATTATTTCTTGTTAAAGAGACAAAAGGACAATAAAGGTGGAGGGAGTACCTCTCATGAGTTTACAGGGAATATTGAGTATGATGGGGATGTGTTAAATATCACAGATGAGGTGATAAATATCCAATGGTGAATGGATTCTTGATTCTAGATGCACATTCCATATTTGACCATATAAGGAGTGGTTTACCAAGTTGGATGTTAGCTATGGAGGCAGAGTTATGCTGGGGAATGATATGATATGCAACATTCAAGGTGTTGGTGACATAAAGCTCATAATGGATGATGAATCTGTGAAGACACTCACAGATGTCAGGTATATTCCTGAGCTCAGAAGAAATCTAATCTCTCTTGGTACATTAGAGCATAAAGGGTATAGATTTAGCTCAGAGAATGGTGTGCTTACTGTGTATAATAAAGATGCATCTGCTGTCATGAGTGGCATAAGGAGGAATAAGCTCTACTATATGAGGTGTAGGGTGATTATTGGTGAGGTATATGTAGCTAGTATGGATGATACTGAGCTATGGCACAGGAGAGTGGAACATGTAAGTGAGAAGGGGTTGATTGAGTTGCAGCAGAAACAGGTATTTGATACAAGCAAGATTGAGAAGCTGAAAACCTGTGAGCAATGTATTATGGGAAAAGCTAAAAGAAACCCCTTCCCAACTGGTGTACATACCAGCGATGCTCCTCTAGATTACATACATGCAGATCTATGGGGTCCTGCAAAAGTGCAGACAAAAGGTGGAGGTAGATATTTCCTTTCACTGATAGATGACTACACTAGAAGAGTGTGGGTGTATGTGCTGAGAAACAAGAGTGATTCATTCTCTAGATTCAAAGAGTGGTGTGGAGAGGTCGAGCTAGAAAAGGGCTTGAAAGTTAAAGTGTTGAGAACTGATAATGGTTTAGAGTTTTTATCAAAGGAATTCAACAAGTTCTGCATGGATAAAGGTATTAAGAGACACAGAACAATACCTGGTAATCCTCAACAAAATGGTTTAGTTGAGAGGATGAATAGAACTCTTCTAGAGAGAACTAGATGCATCATGTTTCAAGCTGGAGTTCCTAAGTCCTTCTGTGGTGAAGTTGTAACTACTGTGTGTTACTTCATCAATAAAACTCCATCATCAGTCATACAGATGAAAACTCCTGATGAATTGTGGTATGGAGTTGTGAAGGAATACTCACACTTAAGAGTATTCGGTTGTCTAGCATATGTACATGTCAGGCAGGACAAACTTGAGCCAAGGGCATTAAAATGCATTTTCTTGGGCTATCCTAAGGGTGTGAAGGGATACAACCTGTGGTGTATTGAGAAGAATGCTCAGAAGGTAGTTATTAGCAGGGATGTAATGTTTGAAGAAGATGTGTTCCCATACAAGAACATTGATCATCACCTGGAAACTGATATGAAGGAGTTTAAAGATTCTGAGATTGAGGTGGAGCTTATGAGAATAAATGATCAAGTTAAAGAAAATCACGAAGTGGTGAGTGATTCTCATGTTCAAGAAGATGCAAGTGATCAGCCTAACAACTCAACTGGAGTTGAAGTATCACAAAGCTCACATATGAGGAGTAATACAACACAGAGATCTCATAATAGGATTAATGCTAGTCCAACTACCAGAACTAGTATTTCTACACAGGAGCAACAAGCTCCAGAAGTTACACAACCAGCTACTGAGAAAAGAAACCACACAAGGAGGAATGTGGTACCAGTTACAGAAGAAATCAGAAACTTCCAGCTGACAAGAGATAGAGAGAGGAGACAGCCTAAACCTACGAATATGTATGGTTTTAGCAGCATGGTGGCATATTCACTAAGTACTTGTCATAATATTGAATATTAAGAGCCTCAGAATTTTACAGAAGCAAGTACATGAGTGAATAAGCAAGAATGGATAGTTGCTATGCAGGAGGAGTTGCTATCTCTTGAGAAGAACAAGATATGGGAATTGGTCCCAAAACCACATAACAAGAGGATAGTAAGCTATAAATGGATTAACAAGAGAAAGATTGAAGTTACAAATACAGAACAAGTGAGGTACAAGGCAAGGCTAGTTGCTAGAGGATTTACTCAGAAGGAGGGAGTGGATTACAATGATATATTCTCCCCAGTGGTCAAGCATACCTCTATAAGAATTCTATTGAGTATTGTAACTCAATTTAACTTAGAGCTACAACAGCTGGATGTTAAAATAGCATTTCTGCATGGTGATCTTGAAGAAACCATCTATATGTCACAGCCTGAAGGATTCATTCTACCAGAGAATAAGGAAAAGGTGTGTTTACTGAAGAAGTCTCTCTATGGACTAAAACAAAGCCCCAGACAGTGGTACAAAAAGTTCAGTGAGTATATGGAAGAAATTGGTTTCATTAAATCTGCATATGATAGCTGTGTATACTTGAAGAAAGAGGATGCAAATGTCATTACATATCTACTCCTGTATGTAGATGACATGTTGATTGCTAGTAGTAGCATGGATGAGTTGAATCAAGTGAAGGACCAACTCAATAACAAGTTTGAGATGAAAGATCTTGGCAATGCAAGGTGAATTCTTGTGGATTCTTGGGATGGATATCTATAGAGATAGAAAAGCTGGAGTATTGAAGTTAAATCAAGGTGACTACTTGAGGAGGGTACTTCAGAGGTTTCATATGCAGGAATGCAAACCTAGTAGCATTCCATTGGCTCAACATTTTAGACTATCACTGGAATAGTCTTACAACACAGGAGCAGGTGGAGCATATGAACAAGATCCCATATGCAAATGCCATTGGTAGCATAATGTATGCTATGGTTTGCAGCATGCCAGATGTTGCTAATGGAATAAGTGTTACAAGTAGATACATGTTTAATCCTGGAGAACATAATTGGAATGCTGTGAAGAACATACTGAGATATCTAAGAGGAACTACAGATATTGGGATAAAATTCTACAAGAATGACAAGTGGTTACATGATCCTATACTAGGATATGTGGATTCAGATTATGCAGCAAATCTTGATAACAGAAAATCTCAATCTGGATATGTTTTCACCTTGTTTGGATCAACTATAAGATGGAAATCTAATCTGCAAAGTGTGGTTGCATTATCAACCACTGAGTCTGAGTACATGGCAATAACTGAGGCAGTGAAGGAAGGCTTATGGTTGAAGGGAATTATCAATGAGTTTGGTCTGCAACAAGGAGCTGTAACTATACTTAGTGACAGTCAAAGTGCTATATAACTGTCCAAGCATGAGATGTTTCATGAGAGATCCAAACACATTGATGTGAGGTTGCATTTTGTCAGAGACATCATGGATAAAGGTGAAGTAAAGATTGAGAAGGTGTCAACGTTAGAGAATGCTGCAGATATGTTAACAAAGGTGTTAAATCCAACTAAGTTCTTACATTGTTTGAATTTAGTTGGCGTCTCAAAGTGTTGAGGGATGCCAGCACTATGTGCTGGAGCTATTGTCCATCAAAGGATGATAGTGATAAAGAGAAAGTGAGATGAATGAAGTTACTCCTGTTATCTTCTCAACAATGTGGAGATTGTGAAGTTTGGGGGTGTGTTTCGAAGATTTCAGAAATACAGGGACCTGTTTGCAATATGGAAGAGCTGTTGGTTTCTTGTTCAAATTAGGAAAGAAACGTAACAGGAAAAGGAATTAGTAAAAACACGTTTCTTCCTCAAGCCATCGTTTCCTGTACCAATTCGGAATTCTTCCTGTTCCTGTTCGACTTAGTCTGTTTCTGCGGCTATAAAACAGAGCAACAACGTCCATTCATGCAGCAATCAAGAGCATCGATCCAAGGCAGAGATCGATCAGATTCTGCATCACCAGTTCACAAGCAAATTCGCCTTCCGTTTTGTGCTATTCTTTGTGATTAGAATAGTGGTTATAGCTGTAGTTGTGAGGATTGTGTAGTAGAATTCAAGGCATAATTCTGGGTCAATTTCTCTGTAACTTAGTTGGATTGAGGAAGGTTGTGGAGTAATAAAATTCATTGATTCTCCGTGGACGTAGATTGGATTTATTCAATCGAACCACGTTATATTGTGCTTGTGTTTTATTGTTTTGGTTGGTGATTGTGTTTGTCAAGTAGTTGATTGGTTTTATTGCGATCTTGGTTCGAATACTTAACAAAACAACTCGGTCGACAGATTAGCAATGGATTTGAAACCCGTCACTTGTGTCATTAATCCGTTGACCGAGAAACTTCTGTCGCTAATTTTGCGGGACAGATTTATTTTCGTCCTTAGAATCCTTTAACATCTGACAAAATTCTTGTAGTGATATAGAAACATGACAATTACATCGAACAATTTGGAAGTTCATCCGAAAAATGGAGTGTCAATGATCTGAACTAAATCAGAAAATGGATAGTTTTTTCCCATCTTGTGTTTCTCCCAAATCATATAAGTCCTTCTTTAATTAGCTTCCTGACTTCAATTTAAGTTCATCAATAACTTTTGCTTTTATTGTATAGCTCCAACATTCCTTCAATTTCAATTCACTGTTATTTAAGAGTTGTTAATTGTTCATTCCTGAACTCGAAGACAGGAAGCTATAACCGATGACATTGGAGGGAATATGACTTGGGAGAAAAAGAAGATGGGTTGATTAAAAGTTGTTAACTATTCCTTTTTCTTTCTTTCTTTCTTTTTGCAAATTTACCTCAAATTGTGAAAAGACAAAAAAAATGTCCATGTTTTAGTATAGTCAACATTGTGTTTCTGGTGATAAATGAACTGGAGTACATTTTGTAATAGGAGACTACTATTCCTTCCGACCAGCATAACTTCATCACAAAGTTTTGGGAAATACCAACTTATTAGAGAGATAAAAAAGACGGACAGATTTGCAATTTACTACACTTCCAATCAATTTCACGGGTTGTTGGGCCGGGTTATATAATTTCGCGGGTTATTGAGTAGATCTATTTTAGACAAAATCAGAAATGAACTGTCATTTTCAAATAGGCAAGAACATTACTCAAATAGATAAGAACATTACTCCAATAGGCGAGAACATTACTCAAATAGGTGAATTTACCACACTTCCAATCAATTTTGCGGGTCGCTGTGTCGTGTTATATAATTTTGCGGGTTATTGTGCAGATCCATTTAAGACAAAATCAGAAATGAACCCTCATTCTCAAATAGGTGAGAACATTAGCCAAATAGTAAATAACATTTTATAAATACCGAAAAACATTAATCAAATAGTTGAGAACATTACCCAAATAATTGAGAACATTACTGTTGAAACGGACATGTGTCCAATCCGATAAAAACGCCATAGAGCATGTCCTAAAGCGCATCAAGGCTGAGATAGCCTATTCATTGCTAGTCCGACCTTCGAATGGCCCGACATAAAGGAAACCATCTCAGATCAACTAGTATTTACAAGTCAGCACGCCATTTCAGCTAGGTCCGACCAAGCTATATGGATGACTTCCGAACCTGACAAAAGGTCACATGGTCCTTCCAAGTACCACAAACTGTCAGTCCTAAGATGCTAAACGGACCGGACGAGAGAATCTCGGACGCCACCATCACAGTAAGACCAAACGTATATAACAGAACCAATGAGATACTTCCGTGGAACTCTAGGTCCGGACAACTTGAGTTGCCTAAGGGCAGATCAACCAAGCATACAGGTCTGTCCGAGGAACTTACACGGACCCAACATGCGGAACAGTACTCTCAGATGGAAAGGTCCAAACTACCCTCCCAGGCTCATTAATTAGTATGGGATTACTATCCACTAATGGGCCATGGGCCAAAGGTAGCATTGGTGTCCAAATCTGAGCATACACTTGGCATCATCTTGTGAGCAATCTCATAAGATTTGATAACTATAAGTATAGCACAAGGTCCAAGACCTTAAGGTAAGTCACAATTCCCAAGTGATAAGCAATATCAAAGTGAGGATCCCTAAGTGATAAACACTCTTGATTTCATAACCTTCCTCATAACTATTACATTGAGAGCTTCCAACTCTCTCTTGAGTAAAGTCTCTTACCGGATTGACATATGCAATCCGGGTAACCCATTCTAACCCCCCCCCCCCCCCCACTTAGTCCTTTCAGGTACTCTAGCTCGGACCAGTCTTGCTTCGGACTTCAAGTAGGAAGCGGATCCTAGATTAGGTTACTTGTAATAGTTTAGTTAGTGTTCGAGGTTTTACCCCTCAATAATTACCAATATGGTTAAGAACATTATACCCTAAATCATCACTCATATACCTAAGAACATTTTAATCAAATAGTTGAGAACATTACCAACATAGTTTAGAAAATTATAATCTACAACATCAATCAAATAAATAAGAACATTACTCAAATTGTTAACAACATTGCACAAATAGTGAAAAACATTTCTCAAAATCGTAATATATGGTGTGTCACACATATGAATATGTAAGAACATTGCTTGGATATACAACAGACAACATTAGCTGATATATGTATTTATTTTTTTAAATCACATTTAGAGTTTCCTCAGGTTCTTCATTTGCCTCGTCAACTATGTCAGCATTGACGGAACCGATGAAATATTTATAACGTGAGACATTGAACATATAGCAAAAGAACATTAGTGATATAGTTTATAACATTACAAATTTAAGTCATAACATTAAAGGAATAGTACTTAACACATGAGATATTGCGAGCAGATCACATTGATATCCACCTTCCAATATTCTCCTAATTGCCATGTTTCATTTTCAGTCGAGTTTTTAGAATGTAGTACTGATGAGCTCAAATTATACTCTAAATAACTTAAGAGAATAAGCTGTAGTTGTAGACTATGCTTAACTCGGTATCGTTCTCTAGGGAATTAATCAAGCTACCACAACGAGTGAGAGTAAACAGATTGTTTGCGAGTAACAGATAAATTTTGGATGTTTTTACTTCTAAAACACAGATTGAAACAGGAAACAGATAAACATGTTTGATCAAAGAGAGAAGATGAACACAGTAGTAATGATCAAGTAATGCTAATTCGTTCTAGGGCAATCATTCATATTTTTCACACGGTCGGCGTACAGAAATCAATCAATTCGATTCAACCAATTGTTCTTAGAATATATTATACTGGAGAAATTGTGAGTCGTCAATTCACGATCCTTAAACATGAACAATTTAGAGAATTTAATACGGACTTATCGAATTGAAGGTTTTTACGAAGATTTTATACGAGACTAACCTATATAAGTGAATCCAAAACCCTAGAAATGAATATGCAAGACTATCACATAACTACCGTGTTCGGGGTGATTTAAAAACTCATGAGGGAAGCAAAGATGAAAGACGTCATGGTATTGAATATGCCAAGCATAAACATGGTGATAATCGCATGCAAGATCATACAATTCGATAAACAGAAGAAAACACAAATTGAAGATAAACAATAGAGAGTTATCAAAAGATTACCAAGAATTCGATATCAATGCTTCTTACAAGAGGTAAACCAAGCTCCAAGATCAATCAATGTCAAAACCTAGTTCTTGAGCTTTTCCTATGCATATCTAGGGTAAAAGGAGTTATGTCTGAAGTTATGGTGAAAGAAATCTATTTAAAGGGGAAAAAACGAGTAGAATCCTAATTCGACGAAAATCGCCAAAGAAATAAGCTCTAAGGAACTCTACATGGCCAAGGCTTAAATGTCTCGCCGCGGCGAAGATGCTTTCTGACAGTCAACTTGCGATGTCTGTATCATTTTCTTCAGGAAGAATTTGGCTATCATTTTAGCATGACAATTGTAGCCCTTTGAATTATCTTTCCATGAACTAAGATTAGGTAAATCGGACTTCATATGAGAAAGTTATGTCCAAAATGGCTAGACTGCTCCGTAAATCATCACTTTTGCAAGTCGCTAAAACGCCTCTCTATTCTTCGTCCGAACTCCGAATCCACTTCCTTCTTCGCCCAATTACTCTTCATTCAGAGATCTATAACCAATGTCTTCACTCCGATTTTCACCTTCGGGACCAAATAACACAAAAAATCCTACAAAACACAAACAAAGTACCAAAGCATAAAAACGTACAAAAACACTATAAAACTAAGGTCAAAGACTAACAAAAGACCGCTAAAAAGGACCAAACGAGACGTTAGAATATTGTCTCATCAAAATCCCCAAACCGAACCTTTGCTCGTCCTCAAGCAAACACACAGCCTAAACAAACTAGACTCGAAACAAAAACAAACAAGAAGAACATAAAAGAGTTGAACTCCCAAGTGACCGAATCTACCATTGTAAACATTAAATTCACAAGATGCAAAGGTTTTGCGCTCAACTAACCTTGGCAGAATAGTGCACAGAAAATCAAACAAGAAAGTTTCTCAAGTAAATAGCACTTAAGTCTAACTCGCTAATCCCTCACAAGAGGATCCTATGCAACTCTCTCTCACACTCTGGAAGTGTCTAGTGGGTTAATCACTCAAGAATATCAAGAGAAAGGAAGGTGACTTTTGTCACAAAAGTGCCTCAAATAACTCATGCAATGTACTCCATCAGTTAAGTCAGAAGGGACTTTTTCCTTGCACATAGCAGCTTGTCAAAACATACAAACCAACTTCCATATCACCACATTCTTGCATACTATGAATTATATGCTAATCAATTGGCCACAATGGACTCTTTTAGTCTCACTTTTTTGGTAGTGTCTGTTTTACCGAAGTCCGCACTTTCAGGCGTGTCATTGTATACGTGCCATCAACCCTCACGGTCATATGGCTTTTTAGGACCACGACGGTATATAGGTAGTATTTGAAACACGCCCAACACGACTACGGTGATGACGAGCACCACAGATACACTCCGAGTCATATTAAATAATCAGGGGAAGCAATACAGATTACAAGTATAAATTAAACATATCAATACAGCAGAATTCTTCTCCCCAAACCGGTTCTTTGTAATGATGGATTGGCATTGATAAAATAGATCATGAAGAGCATGACGTTCGTCATACTTAACTTACACAGAGTACACATGAGCATGATGAGGTGCAAACAAGGGAGTTTGCACTTCCCGAATAAATCACACAGGTGCCGGTACAATATTTTTTCAACGGATAAAGGTTTCTCACCGGCTTTTTGGACCAAAGAGCTACACATACTTGCTATTTACAAGAAAAACAGACTTATAGGATATTAAATCCACCACGCCACTTTCAGTCAAATATCATGCAAAACATAAGCAGCTATCAAATTTAACAATCACAATAGATGCTCGACTTGGGAGAACAACTCAGACTCACCACAAAAATCCAAAAGTAGGCAAAAAGACTCTATTTAAAAAAAAAAACTAGGCTTGCTGCGGCGGGCGAAAAGTCTCGCCGCGGCGAGTTTTTACGAGACGAAAAAAAATTATGGGGAAGGGTCTCGCCGCGGCGAAGCAAAAGGCTCGCCGTGGCGAGATTTTGCGAAACTAAATCCCGTCCTCTCGACTTATCTCGCCGCGGCGAAGCAAAATGCTCGCCTCGGCGAGGGCGAAATTTCAAATTTTTTTCTCTTTGACTCTAATGCGATCTCACCTCGCGAGATCGAAATTCCATGCCTCGGCTAGAATTTCACGAGTTTCCTCGTGTGAGTACAAAGGTTCCGCTCCCACAACACGTACAAACATAAACTGAAAACAAAACAAACACATAAAAGTGGCTAACATACCACCCCACGTAGACAAAAAGGCACACAGGCCGCAAAAAGATATGCAATCCTATGTGGCTCACCGACCACCACTATGAAAGCGATAAAAACGGACACAAAACACATGAAATCCCTCCCCAAACCTAAACTTTAGCTCGTCCTCGAGTTTCAAGTTTAAGAAACAGATAAGAAAAAACAAAAAACAGATAATAAAGAAAAACTTACCTCCGGGTTGCCTCCCGGGAAGCGCCTTTTATTATAGTCGTTGGCTCGACATTTTGGGAATGCTGCTATCCATTATCAAACGGGAACGAATCTCTTGCATCCTTTCCGGTATCCTCAACATTTTGTGAGCCATCCTTAGCTCCTCTCCTCAAGTTCTCTAATAATTCCATGATTCCCTGTAAACTAAAATTAAACAAATCAGAAAATTTAAAAACTAAAAAATAACTATGGGAAACAGAGGGAAAATAAAAATGAGAAATTGGGTCGAAACTCCCTAGGCAATCCAATGTATGTGATGGAACCAATACGTGCGAATCACAAGCAGGTAATGGAGTAGAATGTATTTCATCTTGTTCTGTGGGGGCAGATTCGAAAGTTAGCTCAGCAAGGCAATTTGTCTTCTCACGCTCGATGTTCTCATGCCACAACATCGTCTCTTTATAAATAGAAACCTGTGCATTGATAAACTCAAAGAATTGTCCAAGTTCGAACTCATCTATGGGTTGTCTTGCAGCTTCATCTAACATCATTCTACTAATCTTGATTAATACCCAATAGAAACATCCTATCCATTCCTTATCCTCCAGTCCAGCATATATGCATTCTTCTTGCAACTCTAGAAACCGAAACCATGCTTCGTCAAATCTTTCTCCACAAAATTGTCGAAGTCAAGCACTTCCTCTGTCATGGAGTCATGTTTCGCCGATAAGCCATTCTCCATAGGTTTTTGATTACGAGTGGGGATTTGTATGGCTTCTCGGTTGTCATAAGTTCCTGCACACACAAAGACAGGAAACCACGAGTAGTTCCGACGAAAAAAAAAAAAAAAAAGACAAACAAACAAAAAAAAACTAGCTAAACAAATAAAAACTATAAACAAATAAAAACTATAAACAAACAAAAATTACACTCAAACGCAGCAGTAGGAATTAATTCCCCGGCAGCGGCGCCAAATTTGATGAGCTCAAATTATAATCTAAATAACTTAAGAGAATAAGTTGTAGTTGTAGACTATGCTTAACTCGGTATCATTCTCTAGGGAGTTAATCAAGCTACCACAACAAGTGAGAGTAAACAGATTGTTTGTGAGTAACAGATAAGTTTTGGATGTTTTTACTTCTAAAACACAGATTGAAACAAGAAACAGATAAACAGGTTTGATCAAAGAGAGAAGATGAACACAGTAGTAATGATCAAGTAATGCTAATTCGTTCTAGGGCAATCATTCATATTTGTCACACGGTCGGCGTACATAAATCAATCAATTTGATTCAACCAATTGTTCTTAGAATATATTATACTGGAGAAATCGTGAGTCGTCAATTCACGATCCTTAAACATGAACAATTTAGAGAATTTAATACGGAGTTATCGAATTGAAGGTTTTTACGAAGATTTTATACGAGACTAACCTATATGAGTGAATCCAAAACCCTAGAAACGAATATGCAAGACTATCACATAACTACCGTGTTCGGAGTGATTTAACTACTCATGAGGGAAGCAAAGATGAAAGACGTCAAGGTATTGAATATGCCAAGCATAAACATGGTGATAATCGCATGCAAGATCATACAATTCGATAAACAGAAGAAAACACGAATTGAAGATAAAAAATAGAGAGTTATCAAAAGATTACCAAGAATTCGATATCAATGCTTCTTACAAGAGGTAAACCAAGCTCCAAGATCAATCAATGTCAAAACCTAGTTCTTGAGCTTTTCCTATGCATATCTAGGGTAAAAGGAGTTATGTCTGAAGTTATGGTGAAAGAAATCTATTTAAAGGAGAAAAAACGAGTAGAATCCTAGCATAATTCGACCAGAAAATCGCCTAGCAAATAAGCTCTCGGGAACTCTCGTTGCGGCGCGCCTAAATGTCTCGCCGCGGCGAAGATGCTTTCTGACATTCAACTTGTGATGTCTGTATATTTTTCTTCAGGAAGACTTTGGCTACAATTTTGGCACAAAAGTTGTAGCCCTTTGAATTATCTTTCCATGGACACCGAGATCAGGTAAATCGGACTTCATATGAGAGAGTTATGTCCAAAATGTCTAAACTGCTCCGTAAATCATCACTTTTGCAAGTCACGCTAAAACGCCTCTCAATTCTTCGTCCGAACTCCGAATCCACTTCCGTCTTCGCCCAATTACTCTTCATTCAGAGATATATAACCAATGTCTTCACTCCGATTTTCACCTTCGGGACCAAATAACACAAAAAATCCTACAAAACACAAACAAAGTACCAAAACATAAAAACGTACAAAAAAACTATAAAACTAAGGTCAAAGACTAACAAAAGACCGCTAAAAAGGACCAAATGAGACGTTAGAATATTGTCTCATCAAGTTCCCGGTCCCAAATATGACGTTGATGAGAAAATTAGTATTAAACCAACGAGCATGGGCTATATAAGTGAGAACATTGGCGATATAAGCAAAAACATTACAACATTTACAATAGAATATACTATCATTGAAAACATTACAGACATCACCAGGAACATTACATTAATCATTCGAAACATTACACGTATTATTACACAAATACTTTGTTTAAGTTGTACATCCTCATTATCACTAATAACATTACATACATAAGCCACAACATTATACATATTAGCTAGAACATTTCAACATTTCTCTATGCGATTTTTTTCAGTTTGTTTCCAAATTTCAACTACAATTGTGGAAAAAAACCATTCATCAATTAATATTTGAATCAAAACGTTGTTGAAACTTACATACGAGCATATTTTAAGTAGATCTGTGGATAAAGAATCAAATCGTAGTAGAAACACCAATTTTCGAGCATATTTTCATGTACTATGTTTAGTTGAACAACCTACATATAAGAAAGAACATTACAGGTGTTGATACGGACATGTGTCCAATCCGTTAAGGGCGCCATAGAGCGTGTCCTAAAGCGCATCAAGGCTTAGATAGCTTATTCATTGCTAGTCCGACCTTCGAATGGTCCGACGTAAAGGAAACCATCTCAGGTCAACTAGTATTTACAAGTCAGCACGCCCTTTCAGCTAGGTCCGACCAAGCTAAATGGATGACTTCCGAACCTGACAAAAGGTCACATGGACCTTCCAAGTACCACGAACTGTCAATCCTAAGATGCTAAACGGACCGGACGAGAGAATCTCGGACGCCACCATCATAGTAAGACCAAACGTATATAACAAAACCAATGAGGTACTTCCGTGGAACTCTAGGTTCGGACACCTTGAGTTCAACCAAGCATACAGATCTGTCCGAGGAACTTACACGGACCCAACATGCGGAACATTACTCTCAGAGGGAAAGGTCCAAACTACCCTCCCATGCCCATTGATTAGTATTGGATTACTGTTCACTAATGGGCCATAGGCCAAATGTAGCATTGGTGTCCAAATCAGAAGCATACACTTGGCATCATCTTGTGAGCAATCTCATAAGATACGATAACTATAAGTATAGCGCAAGGTCCAAGACCTTAAGGTAAGTGACAAGTGTTAAGTCATAATACCTCATAACTATTACATTGATAGCTTCCAACTCTCTCTTGAGTAAAGTCTCTTACCGGATTGACATAGGCAATCCGCGTAACCTATTCTAACCCCCCCCCCCTCACTTAGTCCTTTCAGGTACTCGAGCTCGGACTAGTACTACATCGGGCTTCAAGTCAGAGGCGGGTCTTAGACTAGGTTGCTTGTAATAGTTTAGTTAGTTAGTGTTCGAGGTTTTACCCCTCAACATTTTGGCGCCGTCTGTGGGAAACTTTACAAAAAGTTTTCGTGTTTGAGTTGAGTTGATGGCAAGAACAAGACGGACAGCACAGACTAATGCTGCAGGTGTGGGGACTCCACCACCACGCCCACGAGGACGTCCACCCACTTGTGGATGTAGAGCCGCTGTGGCTGGAGGGAATGCTAGAAGGAGATATCCGAGCGATGGGCGCATAGCCAGCCCATCCTCAGATGAAGGGAGAGATGCTCCGCACAGGGGAGTCCGAAGTGTCCCTGAGAATGCTGTGCCTGTGAGCCACGGAGAAGGGGTCATACGAGCTTCTCCGGCAGAAGCTCAAGGCCCTGCTGCAGGTCAACAGTTCACTATGCCCGATGGTCACACTGTCCGCACTAGTGATCTCGGACTACGTGAAACTTAGTTCGATAGATTGCTCACAATCATCCAAGGGTGTCTGGGGTCTAACAATGCTCATCCTCAGCAAGCCACTCCGCCAGTGGTTACACCTCCTCAGGCAGAGCCTGCATTATCAAGAAACAGGCAACGTCCGATCCAACAGAGGTTGGGGAATTAGCCACCTCAAGAGGATTTGCGAAACCTCCTGGACCGGCGGGCGTCTGCCTCTCATGCTCGGGGTGAAGGAAGCCCAAACGGAAGGAGAGAGTATCAAGAAGGGTATAATAGGCATCCAGGAGTTCCGCGACAAGCACCTCAGAGAGACAGACATCAAGTAGCAGAAACTGTTCCAGTGGTCCGGATAGAAGAACTTCTCGCGGATGTAGCTGTTCATCCGAGGACAGGAGAGATCATGACTGCTGACGAAATCTACGCTCAACAGAAGGCTTTGGAGGCCCAGATTTTGAATCTCGGACGCCTGGTAAAAGACCATGAGCAGATAACCACTAGTGCACCAAATCCCTTGTGCGATGACATCATGAGAGAAAAGGAAAGAAACAGAAACTCGGATCAAGTAATCCCGAGCTTGGAATACTATTATGGGGATGCTTGTGTTGTTGGTCACCTGACGAGGTACAACAGCAAGATGGATTCCAAGGGGATGAGCGACAATACAAAAGCTCTTACGTTCTCATCCACTCTCTTCGGAACGGCAATGGATTGGTACACCACTTTGCCGAACAAGTCGATAAAGTCATATGCAGACCTTTCTTCAAAGTTCTTGGCACGATTTGGAAAGGCAAAAAGGAGAAAGCGTACCGTAGAGCACCTGGCAGAAGTTATACAGCGGGAGCAAGAGGATCTAAGGACCTTCTTAGATCGCTTTCACGCGGAAGTTCTTCGAGTTGAGCCACACAGTATTAAGGAACGGGTCCGTCACATGTATGCTAATACTTTCAACTCAGAGCTCCGCAGAAAACTATCTAGTCAGGAGGTGAGGAGTGAAAAGCATTTAGATGACATCTGTGAAGAAGTGATCTACGGAGAGGAGTACCGAAGGAATGTTCCGGTAAGAGCTGGTTCCATGAAAGGAAAGGATCCGGTGAAGCAAGAGCAACGCCAGGGGAAGTTTGACTCAAAGAAGGATCACAGAGATAAAGGCTTCCACAGGGAGAGAAGTCCGCCGAGGAGATATGCGGATTATACCCGTCTCAACAGACCAAGATCCGACATCTTGGCGACTATCATCGAGAAAAAGCTGGATGTCCAATGGCCTAAGCCCTCTCACAACAACCAGAAGAATAAGAATGCAAAGGGGTACTGCAAGTTCCACAAGTGCAGTGGTCACGAGCTGATGACTGTATCCAGCTGAAAACAGAGGTTGAACATCTGGTAAGAGAGGTCAAGCTAAAGGAGCACATCTATGCAGATGAACCCTCCAGGCACGATAGAACGGAGCGAAGGAGGGAGGATAATGCTACAGAACCACCACCCCGCCCGCTATCTTTGCCTCCTCCGCCTGCTCACTATCCACCTCGCACGGATGGACTTCCGTACAGATACAGCGATGACATTGATATGGAGAACCCTCCATACAGCGGAGTGATCAACACCATCGCAGGCGGACCATCTGGAGGTGATAGTAGGAACGCGAGAGAGCGGACAGCTCAAAATCTTCGGAACAACGATAGAGCGTACGCTGCTCCAGCAATTCGGGGTAAAAACGCTATATCCTTCGATGATAGCGAGATTCCTCCTCCTACGGCAGGAGGAGAGGACATTGATAATCCAGATGTTCCGCTAGTGGTTTCGTTAACCATCGTGACTTATCAAGTGAACAAAATTTTGGTAGACACTGGGAGTTCCTCGAATATCATTTCCAAAATAACACTGGACCAGATGGAGCTGGGGAGAATCCTATATGAGAGGGTCCACACCTCTATACTAGAGTTTGGAGGGGGAACTGTTCGACCCCTAGGAAGTGTTATGTTGGACGTCTCACTCGGGACTTTCCCGGCAAGAGTTACCCAGTTGGTCCGATTCGTAGTGGTGGACCGGACTTTCGACTACAATGCCATCTTTGGGCGTCCGGGGCTCAATCAATTCCGGGCTATTTCCTCCACTCTCCATAACAGAATGAAGTTTCCAACTCCCTTCGGATTTGGAGAAGAGGTGGGAAACGTCCATGAAGCCTGGGAATGTTACATTATGTCCACAAGAAGAGCGTCCGCCCCCGTGCTGACGACTACTTTGACCTCTGGTCCGCCAGTTGTTCTTCCGACCAAAAAGGAGAATCCGCAGATTGGAGTGGGGAGCCAAAATGAGAAGTTTCCTAGGACAGTGCGAATCGAGCCTCATGAAACTCTCAAGGAAATTGAGATTGTTGTTGGAAACCCGGACATAAAACAAGAATCGGAACAGAGATGAACGCGGAGGTGGAAATGAAGTCATCGCTTGTCTCCGGGACAACAGTGATGTGTTTTCTTGGAGTACCGATGACCTGAAGGGAATAGATCCGAGGATCACTGTTCACCGTCTGAACATGGATCCCTCGATAAGTACATCCGACAAAATAGGAAAGATTTCGGTCCGGCCAAGGATGCCATCACATCCGCTGAAGTTGAGCGACTCCTGAAAGAAGGGCATATTGAAGAAGTCCGTTACTCTGACTGTGTGTGCAACGTGGTTCTGGTAGAGAAATCACCAGGCAAATGGCAGATGTGCAATGACTTCACTAGGTTGAACAAGTTCTGCCCAAAGGATCCGTACCCTTTGCCACGAATAGATCAGTTGGTTGACTCCACGTCCGGATGTGCGTTGCTGAGTTTCGTGGACGCATATCAAGGTTTTTACCAAATTCGGATGGCCAAGGAGGACATCAAGAAAACAACTTTCTTCGCTGCAAGGGGGGGGGTATATTGCTTCAAGGTAATGCCCTTCGGATTGAAAAATGCGGGAGCCACTTACCAACGTCTGGTGAACCAAATGTTCAAGGAAGAGATTGGGAAAACCATGGAAGTGTACGTGGACGATATGCTCGTCAAGAGAAAAACTGAAGAGCAACATGTGCATCATTTAAACAAGTGCTTTGCTATCCTTAGGAAGTACGGAATGAAATTGAATCCGGAAAAGTGCACGTTCGGAGTAAAAGGAGGGAAGTTCCTCGGATACATGGTCACGGAGAGGGGGATAAGCGCTAACCCTGAAAAGATCAAGGCAATCCTAGATCTGCCGCACCCGAAAACCCTTAATGAGGTACAACAACTCATAGGACGTCTCATGTCCTTAAGTCGTTTTATTTCACGATCTACGGAGAAAAATCTTCCGTTCTTCAAAATCCTCTGGAAAGGAGAGAGTTTTGAGTGGACCGCGGAATGTTCTGAGGCTTTTGAGAAATTGAAAAAGTACCTCCATTCCCCTCCACTGCTCTCCAAACCCGTCGAAGGAGACCTAGCAATCACGGAAGAGGCAATGAGTTCCGTATTAGTACGGATTCAGGCTAATGATCACCTGCCAATCAACTATCTTAGCAAAGCCCTTGCTGGGGCGGAGACAAGATACGTGAAGATTGAGAAACTTGCATATGATTTGGTTTACACCGCAAGGCGGTTAAAACCAAACTTCAAGTCTCATAAAGTAGTGGTACTAACTGCGAAACCTTTGAAATAGGTCCTGGGGAAGCCCGATCAATCTGGACGACTCTCTAAGTGGGCGATCGAGCTGAGCGAATACGACATTTGCTATCAGGCTCCGTCAGCCAAGAAAGCTCAAGTCCTCGCCGATTTCCTAGCGGAATATCCTGAGGCGGATTCAGAGAAAGTCCCTGACAAACATGCATTTGAATGCTTAATCACCAAGCAGATTATCCGGAAGCCAGTTCCGCTGAAGTTCAACCCAGCAAACTCGAGGATGCTCAATTCATCAATCAGTCTCTACCTGCATCTTATGAGGAAACTCGGGTCAACCAAATGTTCCTTCATGACGATATCGCAAGCGGATCTGGTACTAACAACTCCGGACCGGAAATCAAAGAAAAAGAGGAACAAAGGTTGGGACCTCGGGAGCTTGCAGAAGATCTCCAAGCCGAAAAACATCCTTCCGATGTTTGGACATTGGAAGTGGATGGTTCCTCCACTGGAAGAGTTGGAGGGATTGGAATCTTTCTTAAGAGCCCTGATGGCGTGGAACTCGACTACGCTATATCCCTGGAATTCAAAGTTACCAATAATGAGGCTGAGTATGAAGCATTGTTAGTCGGGCTACGTCTGGCCAAATCCCTGCAAGTTTGGAAGCTCAAAGCTTATACGGACTAACAGCTCGTTGAAGCCCAATTTTCAGGAACTTTTTCCACAAAAGGTCCTTCGATGATCAAGTACCTTGAGCTACTCAAGCAGGAAGCCAGCCACTTTGAGGATTTTACCCTCGAAAAGTTTGACAGAGCCTGGAATGAAAGAGCGGACGCTCTGGCAAAATATGCATCCGAAACAGCGGCTCTGAACACAAGGAGAGTAATACTGCTCACTGTTACTGACTCATCCGTCATGAGTCTCAATTCAGCTGTCATGATAATTGACACAGGCAGAAATTGGATAACCGACATCATTAACTATCTCAAGGACGGATCTCTGGCAGCTGATCCGAAGGAATCAAGGAGCTTCCAGTGTCAAGCGAACAGATACTTTATACTGGGAGAAGATTTGTACAAGAGATCCTTTGCCGGGACTCACTTGAGGTGTTTGAGCCCACAATAAGCAAAGACTGTGCTGGAAGAGATACACAACGGAAGTTGCGGAAGTCATTCCGGGGGAAGAACTCTTGCCCAGAAAATCATACGACAAGGCTATTACTGGCCTAGCATTGATAAAGATTCCGCCGATCACGCTCGGAAGTGCCCTGATTGCCAATACTATGCGAACATTCCACATCGTCCGACGCATCCTATGATTCCGTCAATCATAGCGTGTCCATTCGATCAATGGGGCATTGATATAGTCGGACCGTTCCCGAGGGGCACCCAACAGAAGAAGTTCCTGATTGTGGCCGTGGAATATTTTACCAAATGGGTAGAAGCAGAAGCTGTTGCAACCATTACAGAGAGTCGAGTGCAGACCTTCATCTAGAAGAACATCATTTGCCGCTTTGGCCTGCCCAGAGTTCTCGTCTCGGACAATGGTGCCCAGTTTTCAGGCAATAGGCTCAAGGAATGGCTGGCGTCCTTCAAAATCGAATAACATTTCACATCGGTTGGATATCCGCAAGCTAATGGACAAGCTGAGTCTACAAACAAGACAATAGTCAAGATCCTAGAGAAGCGGTTGAGAACTTCACAAGATAGCTGGGCGGACGACCTGGAGGGCGTGCTATGGGCTCATCGCACCACTGCACGGACCGCGACCAAAGAAACTCCCTTTGCTTTGGTATATGGCTCGGAAGCAGTTATACCAGCCGAAATTGTTGTTGAGACTATGAGAGTCCAAGAGTTCGAAGATTCTGCCAATCGCGAAGCTCGGATATTCGACCTGGACATGCTCGAACAGAAAAGATCTGAAGCACTGGCTAATATCCATAGGTATCAGGCAACTGCTGCCCGAGCCTACAACAGGAATGTTCGAGCAAATAACTTGCAGGTCGGAGACCTAGTGCTTCGCCGGGCTGACATTTTGAACAATGTTGGAAAACTCAAGCCCAAGTGGGAAGGACCCTATAAGATTGTCGGAGCAAGAGTGAATGGGAGTTACGAATTAGAAGATGAGCGCGGACACCCACTCAAGCGTACATGGAATGCTAGGAACCTTCAAAAGTTTTACGCGTAGAGATGGTTATGCGAATCTCCGTCAGGTCGTTTGGTCATTTTAGATTCCAACTATCTATTACACGGAACTCCGTCAGCTCTGTTTTTTGTTAATCCTTTTGTCATTGGCCATGAAGCCCGCAAGTTGTAATTGAATTTCCGGCAAATCAATACAACTTCTATCTTTCAATTCATGCATATGAGATTTAACGATTCAATTGACAAGAAAAGGCAAGCAATGAGTTTTATTCATACATGAAACGAATTATACATAATGTTGTCTTTACAATCTACAATCTCGGATCTTTAGCAGGATCTACGGACGCAATACATAAACTGTGGAGAAAGTCTCCGGAGATACGTCATCTCCCATCGAGATTATTCCCCCGTCAGGAAAAGCTTTTTCCCATATCAAGCGGAAAGTATAGTTTCCGGAAGAACAAGGTACCAACAGACAAGGGTGTATACAAGCCGAAACGACTGAGATCTCTGCCTAACCAACTTTAGAGACTCCAACTTTCTTGAAATCAGGAGACCATTACCAGTTCAAGAAAGATTCGAGCCACTAAAGTAGGATTGGAAGAAAAGAAGAGAGATCCGGCTTTAATGGTTTGCAGACAAGCCAAAACGACAAAGATAGAAAAAGAAGAATTTGGGATCAGTTTACACGGTTTTGATACTGGGGTCGTGTCTTTTTATAGAACACCCCAACCAATCAGCATCCGCCACGCTAACAGATTAACGTCAGCAATGGGCTTGAGTCACCCGTTTGGGTTGAACAGTGTTGGGTCAGTTGAGTTATTCAACCAAACCCAAACAAGCCCATCAACCACGTCCGAGGCTTGAATTTGTTGATCGCCTTACGAGAGTTAGTGCGTCAATATAATCCGACGAAGTATGAATAAGAAAAAGGTGGTGATCTCATCTGATGAAAAGCAGTTCGAATTTTATAGACAAAATTATCCGAACATCTAAACACGGAAGATACAATCTATAAAGGTCCAAGGATAAATACATACTTCTACGGGGCATAACCCGCCGTGTTCCTTCACTAGATTCCGGAAGTCGAGCCTTGGGACTCCGAGCCACCACCTCGAGCCTGACGAGCTTGCTGATGCATTCGGATCCTGCTACGGATCATCTTCAATGTCCGCTCCCTCTCTTCCTCAGCTAACCTCCTGGATATTCCCGGACATCGAGGGGGATCGCCTTCAAAATCAAGAATGATTGGATTATCCGCAGTCCCTTTACCCGGATAAATCGGCGGATGCATGTGCCCGCAAGCACAGTTCACCCAATGCTGATACTCTTCTTCATCGGATTCTGACATCCTCAAGAAATTGGCCTTTTTTGGAAATTGAGTATGCTAAACAAGGAAAAACTGGTGAAACGTACAAGTAGTAAGAAAGGAGCAGTTACCATCGTCTTATTTATAGTAGCGATGGATCTTCACGATCACACCACTTGTCAATCATCCGACGACTAGGAAGATGAAAAGACGCAGTAATAATGACTATTTCACTGTTTCACCTTCCTCCTTTTAGAAGAATTACGCATCCCAATGAACGAACGGTCCGAGGATCGGAAGGACGATGGTTTGATTTCTACATCAGACGCCATCAACAGCGATCTGTGTTCTTAAGAGATGTGTTTTTATGATAACTCAGCATCTGAACAACAAATAAAAAGGAGGCAAAGAAGAGAGCAAAGTAATGATTCGGAAGCACGGGAGGCATAGCTCCACGGATAATTAGGAATAAAAACATTGTACATGGCGACATTCCGTGCCATCAAAAGATAACAAATTCAACAGAAAAATTCAGCAAGTACAGAATTTCAACGGGGCATACCCCGGACTTCTCACTGAGGGCCAGCTTGGCTCGGACCAGCTTCACCGGTTTGAGGCGGATTGACAGAAGACGTGTTGGAGACGACTTGCGCAGCAAGAGATTCAGCAAACTCGAACAAGTTGAAATCCGCAGCAAGTCCAACGACCCGAGTAGGCAGGTAGTACCAGTTCTTTAGGAAAGCCCGGTAATTCTCGAAAGGTACAAAGCATACCTTTCGGAGGGCGTCCGGGACACACCTCGGGAGGAAGGGTCCGCCGTTTTGGATCTCAATCTCACCCTCCTCAGTGACTAGCTCCGCAAACTAGCACGCGGCCAACTGTTCGTCCGAGACATTATCCACATGGACCTCCACACCATTAGCATTCGCAGAAGGGATCAACCCTTCCGCCTTCCAGTCGAAGTTTGGCGGAAGTAGTCCCTTGGACTGCAGCTGGCCAATAGCGGATGCAAACCCATCTAGGCGGGAGGCATCGGACTTGTCCGCCATGAAGAACTTGAAGGAAGCCGAGTTCATGAAGTCACGACCAGCCTGAAGGCGGGCATATTGGAGGCCCCCGAGCAGGATATCCTTTGCATCCAGGAAGGCCTTCATCGACCTACCGACAAAACTCTCCTGCCAGTCGAGGTCCGCCTTGATCTCTTCCCAGCTGGTCTTCAGCTTATGGAACTTCACTTCATTTTCTTTCAGGTGCATCTCCAACTGCTTCACCTTCTCCGCCTCGTCCGCGGAAGTGGCTACGGCCTTGTGCAGATCCTCCTCAATAGTAGCACGTTCGCCTGCCTTCCATTGCATGGCTCTGACGAAACATCCGAGCTGCAAGAGGTCCGCAAGGATATAAGTTGTATTTCTATTATACTAAGAACGAGCCAAGGAAACCATGGAAAAGTTACTTACCCGCTGGTATAACTCGTCAAGCCCTCCAACCCGCTCCACCTCAGGGAGTCCGCGAGCCCGCTCATACTCCTTATCGAGAGCAGCTTGATCAACCGGCAGGACAGCGGACAGCTGCTGCCTCTTTATTGCAAGGGAAGCCTCCGAGGTTGCTCCCCTCTTGCACCCCGAAGTTATGGCATCCCGCATTAACACCTCTCGCTGGGGTGCGGGTGGCCTAGAGGCAGTGACGCTCCGTGTGGCAGGACCTTTACCCTTGTCGGGCACCGCCAAGGCCTGTGAATCTTCTCCGGCCTTGTTCTGCCTTTCTTCCTCTGCAGCAAACACCGCCGCATTTTTCGGATCCGACATTGGAAGACCCGCGGAGGTGTTGATGATTTTGGTCCTCTGACCAGCGGCGACCTCCAAGACTTGTTGTTTCCTCTGCAACCTTTTCTTTTCACGGAGCGTCGACATGATGTACTCGAACCAGTGAGCTGCGCAATAAAATAAAGGCGTCAGATACGGATATGTATAGGAAGGATTACCCGAATTGCGGAAATACATGATCAAAACAGAGCACTCCAAAAAAAAAAAAAAAAAAAAAAAGAGCACAAATCCTAAAGTTAAAAATCCTTACTGAAGTCCGTCTTCCCTCCAACTTCCACGGCGTCTGTCAGTCCGCACAAGTAAGGTAGCGGCTGACAGATCAATCCGTGGAACGGGTAAGTAGGTGGGTTATTCTTTTTTTGGATCGCAGCCACCCACGGAGCAACGTTCTTCGGAAGGGGGCGCCAATCCGGGATTGTCTCCCCCCATTGTTCTCGCTGCCTCTCGGACGTCCCGGGTTTCAGGGCCATCCGCACAAAAATGTACCTATCCCACCACTTCGACCCCAAGGAAGAAATGGAGTCGGAAATGAAGTTATAGGGTTTTCTAGCTACAAAAGTATAAAATGGGGGATTGCCCGGACTAAAGGTAACATGGAAAAGCTGTCTAAAGTTCTCGAAATTCACCGGTTGCCCCTTCTTTTTACAAAAAATGACAAAGCAAATGAGGTTACCCAAAGACTTTGGGATAACCTGACTCGGACCGATCCCGATGTGGTTCAGGATTTGCTTTATCTCTGGCGCAATGGTAATCTTCCACCCACAAGCAAAAGCTACCTCATGCACGCACATGTACCTGGCGGGTGGATTATAAAATGCATGTCCAGGCTCGGGAACCATGATTTCGACGGACTCGGGGATCTCCCACTTACGCCTCCACTCTGGAATGTCCTCCACCTTAACCTTCGACGGACAGGTAGGAAGAAGCCCGTCTGTATTTAACTCTCCAAATTCATCCACTATCACAACGGCGGACGCAGGACGAGGAAATTTGATTCTCGCAGCCTTTGCACCGCGTCCCTCTACTAGTGGAAGATTGGATGGAGCGGACGCAGCAGGATGTAACGCAATCCGACGACCAGTGCGTCTACGCGGACGAGCGACGGGAGAACCTTCCTCTCCTTCCTCCTCCTCCTCATCTTCTTCTTCTTCACCATCTTCCTCCTCCTCCTCGTCGCCTTCGGGTCTCCCAGACGTGCTCGGGTTGGACGGACCTGTTTCTGCCACAACACGGTCTTCTTCCCCAGCCTCAAACATTTCCACTTCGTTGGCCTCCCGACCACTGTCGCCTTCCCGCTAAGTATGAAGTTCATTCGGATCACCGGACGTCCCAACACCATCTATAATCCGAGATTGGACTAATGACCTAGTCCTAGAAATATCCCCGACCCAATCGCAACGGCTGAGTTTCGCCACCACGGACTCCTTGTCCAGCATCAGAGTCCTTGGAAGACACAAGGTCCAAGACCAGAAAATCTCCTACGGACATGGTTAAATCCACGGACTCAATCACCGAGTTTACTCCTTCATTGTAACCTTGAGCCTCGTGTTGGTTCTGACTATTGCTCCCAGACATCCTAGGGCAGAAGGAAATGAGTCAGAAACGATAGTGGTGATTCTCCGAGAGTTCATTTAGATGTCTTATTAAGTCAAAGTGATCCGACAAAGTTCTACTTTACCAGATTTTCTGGATGAAGTATAGTCTCAACACTATGGGCACTAACCATGGCACACAAAGACGTGCGATCGGCACTATCGTCTACCCTACCCGGCACACTAATAGGGACAATTTACGAAAGACTGTGTGCCAATTGGCACCAACATATCACCAAATAAGCATGCATAATCAAGTTTTGGTTACAGTGGGCATGACATACGAGACGAGTCAACAGGATACCGGTAAAGGAAATTAGCACGCTACAGTACAAAGGAGAAGTATTTCAACTAAGTACGCTACTAAAGTCTATCACTAGCAACATTGGCAACCACAAACTCAACAATTTGACATTCAAGCAAGGCAAAAACATACAAGCATGTAGTAAGCATATCACGAAAATGAGAAACCTTAGGAGGAATTGAGGCGTACTTACTTGACAAAGTTGACTGGATAAGCTTGAACGGACGATGAAGCCTTGATAGCTCTCCGAGGGAACTGATCTGAGGTGGAAATTCCAAGATTCTGCGAGTTTCAGTTCTCGGATTGATCTTTGATTGCTCGGATTGCTTTATAGTTGCTCTGAGTTTTGATGTGGCTAAAAGTGTGAAAGTGACTGATGGGCTGACTATTTATAAGGGTAATTTGGGGAAAGCCAAGAGTCACATCACCTGGATTCGAACCCCAGCCGTTGATCTTTTACAATCCAACGGTTGTGCCGGTTCGCAAGTGGATAGCTAACAGTGCATCGCATTTAATGCTTAACAGAAGCGTCACGTCAATTGGACTTAGAATCCCAACCGTTGATATCCTTCCAATCAATCCAGTCGCATCGCTTTGCCCGGGATCTTTCCCCATGGGCCGGACAAATAACTCATTGGGCCTCTTTGATTTACGGATCAACGGCCCAGGAGGACTATTTCACATAATCAGTCCAACGGATAGCTTCCCATACACTCTTCCACAGAGGACTAAATCAGATCCTAACCGTACTCGGATCTATATATCTCGGATACAAATACCTTTTCCATCTAAAGTCCGAGCTATTACATAACTCGGACTGTAGAAGGAAGGGGGGGGGGGGAGAGATATATTGAATTCCTAAGAACACGGACGACGGATCCCAACAAAAAGGATTTTTTCCTTTTTCAGTTAACGATTCGGACATGCTCCACAACACACTTGTTCTTTTCATAGTTACCAATTATCTTCTACTAAGATACTTGGAAACTAAGGGGACATATGTTGATACGGACATATGTTCAATCCGTTAAGGGCGCCATAGAGCGTGTCCTAAAGAGCATCAAGGCTGAGATAGCCTATTCATTGCTAGTCCGACCTTCGAATGGTCCGACGTAAAGGAAACCATCTCAGGTCAACTAGTATTTACAAGTCAGTACGCCCTTTCAGCTAAGTCCGACCAAGCTAAACGGATGACTTCTGAACCTGACAAAAGGTCACATGGACCTTCCAAGTGTTGGTCCAGATAACGGCAAAGTAAAAGACTAGAGGGGGGGGGGGGGTGAATAGTCTTTTAAAACTTTTGTCGATAAACACAGTTTCTCAGAAACCTGGGGGTTTCTGATACTTAAATTCAGAGCGCGGAAGACTTTAAGATAGGTAAGTGTAGAAACAATAAGTATGTGTGTGTGCTTTGCTGAAATGTAAATACAGAATGGTAAATAACAAAGTAAGTATAGTGGTATCTGGAGGTGGCGTAATCCTCCAACTAATCCACTTCGGTCTTTCTGAGACCTAGAATTCACTAGAACAGATAATTGAATTCACCTTACAATAATCCTATTCTAAGATTCCTAAATAAATGGTTCCCAACCAAATGTTCCCCCTGAGTTATTCCCCAGCTCCTAGAGCTAAGTACTTCCTCTACTCAAATAACCTTGGAGTTATTCCTTGATTTCCCAAATCAAGTACTTCCTCTACTCCGATAACCTTGGAGTTATTCCTTGATTTCCCAAATCAAGTACTTCCTCTACTCCACACCTTGATGGTGTTGGTTATAAGGTTTCTCAGAGAGGCTTCTCGTATAACTTTTCAGTTATGTTTTCAGAGAGCCTAATAGAACAAGACTACTTAATACACTTGTTCAGTGGATGGCGATCGCTCTTCTTGACCCAAGTAATTGATGTCCGTTCTGGAGAATGAGCTTCAGAAAGGGTATTTGATAGTTCAACTCATTCACGAATAACAATCTCTTGTTAAGGTTCAGGACAACTTAGAACTACTAGTGATTCTTGAGCATGTAAAGCTTTCAGAAAGGGTAGTAGAGTGCTTGAGAGAATACTTTGCAAGATAGAGCGTTTTAAGGTGTATTTCTTAGCATCTAAGTGTGTGATATATATATATAGATGAATTTGAGAGTTGTTGGAATGATATCTGTTAGAGACAATTCAAATTCAGTCCATACTTATCTTGAAATGAGTACTTAGAAGTCCTTGTCTCATGTCTCAGAGAGGACTGTGCTTCAGCGGCTTTTCTGCCGATGCAATTAATGCACTTGTACTATTTCTTGTCATGTAGTCTTCAACGGATACATGAGCCTTTCTGATGGCTTGCATGCTCCATACTCATGATGTCATATGTCCAGAATCATATTTCAAAAGTAAGTAAATACACATAAGAAAGGATTAAGGACATAGTCTTTCTAAGTTAGACTAAACCTTGATATCTTCATAAATCTTGTGCAATTTTCAGTCTTCTAATCTTCAGAAAAGCTCCATTGCTAGGATTGATCTTCATGGTCTTCTGCAAATAAAAATTACACTCAGAGACTTATAATCCTAATACAAGATTTACTAGACTAATCATACTCAGTGATTTCCTCTTTTACAATGTTCAAGTGAACCAAGAGTACTTAATCACCTTTCTGGCTAAGATAAGAACATGTAATGAGTGATCAAAATACTAACAGATATTCCTAACAAATTTTCCCCTTTTTGATCAGTCATCCATGACTATCTTTTAAGTCCTATTAGAAATTTGTAACCCTGGAAGAGAAAACAATCCACCACTTAATTATTTCAAATGATATTCAATTTTAGTTGAATTAAGTGCAGAAAGTAAACATCAACCAAATCACAAGAAGTGATCTTTACTGATAAGCTGTCATCTATTAGAATGTATCTGAGAGTATGATCTTCAGATAGGTACAGTTTACAGAAAAGATGCAACTTTTACAGATAGAGAAATTCAGAAACAATCAGCAAGATTACAAAGAGTAACAAAGCGTACTAAGTAAATTAGAACAAAGCAGAATCCAAGCTCCAAGAGAGTATTCTAATGTTACTAGTCTTCAAGTCTTCAGAAATGCAACTTGGGTTCAGATACCTCAAGTTCTTCAGCATCCTTTCTGGATCAGTTGACATGATCATCCACTTTTCCGCATTCTTGGACATAGTCATAAAGAATCCTTCTGACAGAGAGCTCTGTCTTTCTGGATAAGTCACATATTTCATGGTAACTCTTGCCAAGCTTGTGATTCTTCCGCAGAAAGTGTTTGACCCAGAAGTACTTTCCCCAGACCCAGGAGTGGTCTATATGCAGCTGAGATAGGTTGAAATACTTGTATATTTCTTCCAGATAGTGTAAATCATCTAGGTATTCATCCAATGTCATATAGAATGACTCATAGGTTGGAACACCTAGTTTGTTCTTTCTGCTGTAGCTACCATCCAGTTTTCTTACCTTGTGTACATCATCAGGCTTTGGGTAAGGACAGGCAAAAGAAAGATCCATCTTTCTGGCTTCATTCCTCTTTTCTACTTCAAAGTTTAGCCAGGCATGAAGGTGCTCAGGTTTTAGCAATTCTGGCTTGCCTTCTCTCCATTTCAGGATCTGGTTAAGGATGGGAGTTGGAAACTTATCATTGACAAGTAGATGTTGTAGTTCCAGAATCCAATACCCTCTCTTGTTCAGAATGCACCTATATGAAGACTCTTCATTACTAGTCTTCACATACTCAATGTGGCCATCAGTTGGCCTTTCTTGATGAGTTTCTCTTTTTATTCTGCCAAACTGGGAATCCCTTCTTACCTTTCTGTTAGGTGGCCTTCTGTCAAGAGATCCTCTAACCCTTTCTTCCTGTCTCGGGGCTGTGCTGGTGGATGTTCCTTGAATTGACTTGGTATCTCCAGAAGGAGTTCTGGCTGCCAAAGGCCTTGCTGCCAGAGGAGGTTGTGAAGTAGTTGCTTGTCTACTTTTCTTGTGAAGTGGATGTTCATCTGTATCAGATTCATCCTCATCATCATTGAAGTCCAAAATTGGAGACTTGCAGCTTTCTTGGCCTCTCACTTCTCCTTCTTCCTTTTCTTCTTCTTCAGAAGTCTTCTCCTCTTCTGAGATTCTAAGGGACTTGGCTCCCCTAGTTATCATACTCCTCGTATACGGTGGTTGATCTGGAAGAACTTCTTGATAGGGCATCTCCAGTGTCCTTGATGACTAGTTGACTTGAGGAGGGAGGATTTGATTGTTTTCTTTTTCTTCCTCTGCCTTTTTAAGGCATCTCTTCCCCCTTAGTCATGAATGAGTGACTCATGATAGCATAAGCTTCATAGAGTGACTCAAAGTTCTTTTGGAGATTGTTGTGCACCCTGACTAATTCTTGAAGGTCCTTCTTCAGCTCTTTGTTCTGCCTAACCAGTTCCTGCTCCTTTCTGTTGAGCTCTTCAAGCGGCCTTAGGATGGTGTTGGCTTGCAGGACAACATGGCTGGCTTCATTCAATGCTGCATTAGCATTGTTACAATCCTCATCCCTGACCAATCCTAGGTCTTTCTGAGAGAGAGCTATCTTTGGTTCTTGTGTTGAGTAAGCGTGACCCAATGGCTTCATCTCTTCCGGGACGGATTTTAGCATACATGTCTTAGGCAACTAGTGTCTCTGAATTCCAAAAGACACTATTCCTTGCACGGTGCTCTTCATTTCTTGAACTACAGTGCGAGAAAAAGATATGAGGAGCAAGTAGGGTTCTCTTTTGCTGAGTGATAAGTATCTCATCTTCTTCTGCAGTAATCAAGTTGCGGTCTTCTTCAGCATCACTCTTATAATCCTTCTCTGGGATTGTTTGCAAGCTGGCTAACATCTTTTGTTTGCCTTGGAGTATCTTGTATACGAGAGAATGTAGAAGGTCTTTTTGATGCAGCCTCAGCATCATGCTCTTCATCATCATTGTCATCCATGGCATCTATCTCAGCAGCTGTGACAACAATGGCATTCTTCATATTTCTTTGCTCATCTAGGAGTGCCAATTCCTTGGCATTAGCTTCTTTGAGCTTCTTGAGTTTGGCCTCCTTTTCATCAACAAGAGCTTGACACTCAATGATGATTCTCTTTTCTTCTTCCAACACCTTTCTGAGTTGTTCATCCACGAACTTCGGTGAAATTTCTTCTATGGCATCATTGTGCTCAGCCTGTTGGATATCTTGATGAGACTTGGGAGGTGATGATGATGGGGCTCTCTGAGCATTTGAAGGAGTAGCCTTTTCTCCACTTCCTTTGCTAGCTTTCTGAATCCCGCCTTGTCCAGGTTGGGGATCATCATCATCATCATCATCACTCTTGTTCTTTGCTTCTTGGTTTGGATGCTCAGAGGGAGGTTCTTGATAATCATTTTCGTCCATCTCTTCCTCATCTTCAGAAACTAGGTTGATCACATCAGGAAGTGTGATCATCCTCCCGTTAACTTCCTCTTGCTCAGTTGGGTAGGTTGTGAGCTTGCTGGGAAAGGCAGGATGGGTAACCATCTGCTCTTGGGTTTGAGCATCCGCAAACTTGAAATCTGCTATAAGTCCTTGTGCTACTTCATGAATGAAGTCTTCATGCATCAGAGTGGCAAATGAGTAGGACTCTGTTAGGAACAATGCATGGATGTGATCCTCCAGATTGAAGGCGATTGCTCTCTTCTCTGAGACGTCAATTACTCTGGCTAATTCAGAAAGGTCAGCCTTTCTGAGTTTCTACCATTGTCTGAAGTACTTGAGATGTTTCTTTAAAGTGTGCTTCTGGAAGGCCTTGAGTAAATCAACTGGCACTAGACTTTGAGCTTGTGTAGAAACACTTGGCTCATCAGCTTGGACTTCTGCTTGCTTTGTCTCAGAGACCTCAGATACTTTGGTGTGAGGAGAAGTCTGATCCTCAGCATCCTTTCTTTCTGCTTGAACTTCCAAGTGAGGAAGCTCAGTAACATGTTCCTCAGAAACCTTCGGGGTCTCTGGAACCTTTTCTGCATATACTGCTTGTTCAGCAGTTTTAGTTTCCTTTGGAGGAGATAACAACTGCTTTCTCCATCCAATTGTTCTTCTGAATGAGCCTGTAAGAACAAACATAAAAGATTGAGTAGTGGTATTTCCAGTGTATTCTTGAAGGAGATTATTACTGATTACTTACCTTCTCTGCAGAAGGCTCAGTAAATGTTTCCTCAGAGAGCTTTTCAGCCTCTGGAATCTCTTGGTGTTGGGGTGTTGGTTCCACCACTACTTCCTCAGTTGGAGCCTAATAAGAGACATTAACAAGATTAGAACACAAGATTTAAGAGCAATTTTAACTTAGTTATTTCTTGTTCAGAAATAGTTGTACTACCTAAGGGAAAGCTCTTCTTGTTGTTCTGAGGTTGGAGGAACCTCTTCTTGATTCAAGGGGGTGGACAAATTTTCTTCCCCCTGAAAGTGTGTCTCCATGTTGTCCTGTAACAAATGAAGCTTATGAGTAACAAGTTAACATTTTAATGTTGACAAGTTAGATACAAACTACTTTTGCTATTTGAATAGGGTCAGGCTGATCATTGGTCTCTTGGACTTGTGGTGATTCCACAGTCTCTCTGTGCTCATTGTTGGTCTCCTCTACAGTATCATTCTGAGTCTCCATCTCAGTTTGATCCCTTTCTGAGAGTTGAGCTTTCTCAGAAGGTTGAGGAACCTGTGTTAAAACAGGATTTTCTTCAGCAACATTAAGTGCTGACATTGTGAATGTGGAAGCAATGGCGACATCTTCCATCATTCTATTTTCTTCTCCCAGGCCTTCTTCTTCCTGCTGGGCAGAAGTGCTCCTTTGACCTTGAGGAGCTGAGCTAGATGATCCTTCATGTGTTTCTATCTTGGACCTCTTGAGTGCCTCTCGGATTTGTTCATCCTCTTTAGAGTCACTGTCCAGATTGGGAGCTGACCCATCTATAATGTTGCGGTCATCCCTTGATAGTTCTGGAGCTGCCTGGCTCAGAATCTTTGTGCTTTCTAGAACGCCTTTCTGGGCGAACAACATTTTCTGAGACCTTGTCTCCAGAAGGTTGTGCCTCTATTTCCTTTTGTTGGGGCTTAGGTACTCTTTTGTTGAGTCCTTTTCTCTTGGCGGTTGAGGTTGGTGGTGGCTCGAAACCTTATCACCTTCTTTGGCGGTTTCTTCTTCTTACGCCTCGAGTGCTTTCTCGTGAAGTCTCTCCTTTTCTTCAAAGGCGTGTCTGAAAAGGGAGTTGGTGACTGGGATTTCCTGCCTCTCTCTGAGAGTGATTCCCATTGTTTCCAGAATGTGACAAATTCTGAGACCAAAGTGCATATTGGCCTTTGGCTCAGCAAGGCCATTGATGATCTTGGGCTCAAATTCTTCAATATGTCCAAGGAATTTGTTGAAGGCGTACTTCCCCCAGTTAAAGTGGGTTTCCTGCCCTTCATGCTTCTTGTTCAGAAGATGCATCATCATCCATCTCTCCATGCTTATCTGGTCTACTCCACCTTTGTTGCCATCAAAGCAACGGACCAGAATGAGAGCTAAAGTACTCCAGTGTTTCTGGAGATGACTAGTTCTGATGGCTTTCAGAACAAAGTCTCCTGGGCAACCCTTTGCATTTTCTAATTGGATTGCTTCAAATAGCTCTTTAACACCTTGAATCATGGAAGCATCCCTGATGTTGATGTCTTCAATTGTTCCTCGATTTTTCAATCGGAATATCTTGCAGAAAGTCTTGCAGTCTAGGACGATCTCTTGTCCTTGAACTTCAGTCTGCATGTATTTATCTTCTTCATCATTCACAACCTTTGTGAATATTTTTGAGTTGTTATAGAACTCCAGCACATCCAGTGTGGATAGTCCCTTTGAGTGCGTGACGAAACTTGAAGATATGGGAACTTTTCGGTCCCAATATCAGTTTCCTATCTGGTCTTGAAGGTATGACTGCTGGTACATACTTCTTCACTAGAAAATCTCCCCAATTCATTTTGTGGTTTGGATTCCAGTCAGATGGGATGAACTTTCCCAGAAGGCGTTTATTCAACACCTTAAGTTCCTTTCCTCCTTGCTTTTCAGCAGGAGCAGATGATGCGGGCCTTAGGGTTCTTGGTGGTCATCTTCTTGGGTGCCATCTCTTATATAGAGTCTTGAGTGAGTGTTTTCAGAGGGATTTTGCAAGATTAATCGGGATTAGTCTAGCTTTACAGAAGACTAAACACAAGAAGTTGAGTTTGCAGAAGAGGTTTTGCAGAAATCTTGAGGGATTTTGCTGTTTTGATGCAAGTATGAACTTTCGGATTTGGTAGAAGTGTTTGTCTTTTGTCCAAGTCCTATATATATAGCAGACAAAATGTACATAGATACAACATACATCTGTTGAATATGAATGCGTGTCTTTGTATACGCATAGGCGTGGTATCACACGCACTCCATTAAATCGTAGTGGGCCATGTCTGTATTTCTCAACATACATTACTTCCTTTGTTTTAATCTCAACCGTTGAGATCAAACGTTTATTCATCAAGGCTTATATTGAATATCTTGTAATGATATCAATCAACAAATGGTATTGTGCCGACTTGATGGATTTTTGACAAGTTACATCCATTATGTCACTTAGCAAAGAGTAAGAGCACTCAATCGTTTGAACTTATCATTCTGAGTGTCAAGTCCTTATCTTTATATTGTTTATCATAAAAATGGCAAAAATACAAGACATTGGACATGTTTGACATCGAACTTATACTTTTAGGGCTTTGTGTCTTTTCTCTTTATGACTAAATAACTTTACGAATTCAAGTGTCGAAGCTTGATTGTTTGAATGTATTTGACCCTCTCGTAAGTAAGTTCTAGTATTATTTACTTATTGAGTGTGTACCAACCTTTGCCTTTCTGAATACTCGTTCCAGAAATGTTTTGCCTTTCTGAGTGTTGCTACTCAGAAACCTTTGCATCACTTCTTATCAACTTGGCTTTCTGAGAACATGTTCTCAGAGGCCTACTTCTTTTCTACCTCACTTTTCATTAGAGATTAGGACATTTTTCAGTCCTTAGGCATCTCCATTAACCCAAGACTATGTCTTAAAGTCAAGAACCGGCTTTCTTGTAGGGGCTTGGTGAAGATATGTGCAAGTTGGTCTTCTGTGCCAATCTTGAGTATCTCTATATTGCCTTTCTCAACATGGTCTGTGATGAAGTGGTGTCTAACATCAATGTGCTTTGTTCTGGCATGGAACTTGGGGATCTGTGTGATTGCAATAGCACTTTTGTTATCACAGAAAATGAGAGTTTTCTCTTCATTGAGTCCATGGTCTTTGAGTTGTTGTTGAATCCACAGAATTTGTGTTGCACAACAACCAGCAGCAATATATTTAGCCTTTGTGGTAGAAGTTGCAATTGAGTTTTGCTTTTTGCTAAACCATGAGATAAGTCTAGTTCCCAGAAACTGACAAGTTCCTGAGGTGCTTTTCCTATCAAGCATTGATCCAGCATAATCAGCATCTGAGTAACCAGCCAAACTCTATCCACTTTCTTTAGGATACCACAAACCTACATCTACTGTACCTTTCACATACCTTAATATTTTCATAGCAATGTTGTAGTATGATTGCATTGGATTTGTTTGAAATCTAGCACACATTTGCATATTGAATATCAGGTCTGCTTGCAGTAAGGTAAAGTAGTGAACCTATCAATTTCCTATACTTGTGTTCATTAACACTCTTATCTGATTCAGTATAGGTCATCTTGGTTCCTATGCTCATAGGTATCTTAGCATTCTTTTCAGAAGGCTTAAGATTGAACTTTGTGAGCATGTCTTTTGCATACTTTGTATGACTAATGAATATTCCATCATTGAGTTGCTTGACTTGCAATCCTAGGAAATAGTTCAATTCTCCCATCATGCTCATCTCAAACTTATTTTTCATGAGATTTGCAAAGTCATCACAAAGTTGCTTGTCCTTAGATCCAAATATAATGTCATCAACATATACTTGAATTAAGAGTAGTTTCCCATCATGATTTAAAGTAAATAAAGTTTTATCAACTTCACCTTTCTTGAAACCACTTTCCAGAAGGTATTTGGCAAAAGTGTCATACCATGCTCTTGGAGCCTGTTTCAGTCCATATAGAGCTTTCTGTAGCTTATAGACCATTCTTCTTTCTAAGGAAAATTCAAAGCCAGGTGGTTGTTCAACATAGACTTCCTTAGCAAGTTCACCATTCAAGAATGCACTTTTGACATCCATCTGATAAACTTTAAAGTCTTAATGAGCTGCAAAGGCCAGAAAGAGTCTTATTGCATCCAATCTGGCAACTGGTGCATATGACTCATCAAAATCTAAACCTTGATGCAGGTGAATCCTTGGCAACCAACCTTGCTTTGTTTACGGTTATTTCACGGATTCATTCATCTTGTTTACGAAAACCACTTAGTTCCAATCACGGATATTCCTTCTACAAATGGAACTAGTTTCCAAACTTTGTTTCTCTCAAAGCGATCCAACTCTTCTTGCATTGCGAGATCACGTCTTGGTCTCTTAATACTTCTTGTATAGTTTTAGGTTCAATGTTTGAGATGAAGCATCCAAAGAGAGAATTAGAATTTTCAGCTATTGCTCTCCTAGTCCTAACACCTTGATTGATTGGTCTAATCACATCTTTTGCAGGATGATCCTTGATCCATCTCATCATGGGTTTAGGGCTAGTAGGGTCAACATCTATGTGATCTGAATGTGAATCACTATGATTATGACTTGATACTTCTTGATGTCTGTGACATCTTGCACCTCGGAGGCGGTGAATGTCGACACTTGCTCGATGTGAGAGCTTTACGGGTCATGCTGTCGAGAGGTCATTTCGAGTTAGCTCTCGATGAACATCTTCATTTTCCATTTCTGGAATTCTCATAGGAAATTCTTCATCATGTCTGAGAATCATCTGGTTGTTACTAGGCATTTCATGCTTTTCTTCGTCAGAGTCATCCTCTCTTTCCACATTGATGTTTTTCCTTTCTGAGGGTTCTTCTTCAGAATCCTTTATCATTAGTTCCTTGAACCTTTCTGAGAGTTCATCAGCAAGGGGTGTTTTCTTGCTTCCTTCATAGAATCTGACATGGGCTGATTCTTGACTTCTTTGTTCTTTTGTTGTAAACTCTGTATGCTTTGCTATTCATAGAATAACCAAGAAACACACCTTCATCTTCATTTGGTTGAAATGTTCTTAGATACTCTTTTCCATTGTTAAGAACAAAACATCTACAACAAACACTTTCGGATGTTTGATATTAGGGGTCTACCACCCAAGAGTTCATAGGGGTCTTGTCATGGTGTTTGTTTATCAAACATCTATTACGAGTGTAGCATGTTGTGTTTCTGACTTCAACCCAATAAACTTCACTTATTTGATGTCATTAGCATTGTCCTCATTTGCTTCTTTAAGGGTTCTATTTTTCCTTTCTGCAACACCATTTTGTTGTGGTGTTCTCCACGGAGGAAAGTTGGTGTTGTATACCTTTCTTGGTACAAAACTCCTTTATGTCTTGGTTGACAAACTCGATACCATAGTGCTACGATTGCGATACCTTGTCATTCTTCATGACTTCAAGCTTATTGACAAGTTTGGTATCTCCACCTAGCATCGATTTGTGCTTTAGAAAGACAACCAGTGAATCTTGAGAAGTCATCTACAACAACGGACCATACTTCTTTCTGCATAGCTAATTCTGGATGATTCAAAAGATCCATGTGTAATAGTTGCGTTGGTCTAACACTAAAGTGTACGGTTTTGGACTTGAAAGAGATCTTGGATTGTTTCCCCATCGTGAACAAATACCATTCTTTACGAAGATGTTTTGGGAAGGCGACCACGAACTCTTTCTTGGCAAGTTTGTTGAGTTTTGAAATTCTTTTGTGCCATAACGGTGCTCTTACATGTGACTGATTGACTCACCATGAGGCATTCTTGATTGTGGCGAGATGCCAATCGGCAACATAAAGACTACCTTTCCCCGAGCAACCAAGGTATGCTTTGACTCATTGTACATAAGTTTGCAATACTTTGCTTTGAATTTCACAGTGAATCCCTTATGCATAAATGGCTCATGCTAAATAGATTATATTTCAAACCTTTAACATGTAATCGGTGATTGTTAATGATCCTAATTTAGCGTTGCGGATCGAGGAGGATTTAATTCTCCTCAAGCAAATCGATGTACGGTCGGTGTTGCAAGCTTTGTAGTTGACGGTTGCTTTGTCTCTGTCATGTGCTTTCCGCATCCACTATCAAATAGCCATTGAGCCTTAGTCAAGAGGCGTTACGCAAAAGCGAAAGCAGGAGTTAGGTTCTTGCCTCGGAGATAGAACCACTTAGACTAAACATTCTTCGGTAGGAATCCACATTTTAGTGAATTTCTTGGGAGTTTGTTTTGTCTAACTTGATCGAAGGAGATCTGATAAAATCGGTAATTTTGATCTCAATCTTCCTTCTTGGGGTGTTTCTAGGTGTTCCTTTGGTGCTTTACGGACTCTGGTTTACGGGTTGCTTTTGACAAACTTAGCCTTCGGCGAGTTCCTTCTAGCTCGGGCATTGGTTTTTCGGTGGCTTGAGATTTCTTCCACTTACATCTGTTACATGCAATATCGACCTTGCGCCATTGTTCTTGTCCTTCCTTATATTGTTGAAGGACCTTTCCAATATACGATAGCCAATGCCATTTTGAACACCTTTGGCTTTACGAATGCGCTCTTGAAGCGTCACTAGTTTCGCACCATCTTTATTTTCATAAAATATACGATGAGAATTTGCCTATTCGACAATTCTTCCTTCCTAGTAATGCGACAATGTGGATGGTTGCATATCGAGGTTGTGTTTCTTTTGAAACCTTATCCACATGTTTCTTGTGAACTTGTTGTTCTTTCAAAGGTGGTTGCAACTCCTTTTCCTTTGTCAACTACCTAGCTTCGACCAATGCTATAGGTGGTTGAAGAATCATTTTGTTGACTTTTTACAAGATCAACCTTTCATCACTCTTCTTGGAGGAGATGAATTACTTGATTGTTCATCAAGTCCAAGTCCACCTTTCTCGGAGGATCTCGGATAGGATTGAACCTCGGTGAGAGTGTCACTAGCCTTTGCATAAGATTGGAAGGATAGCTCTTTCTTTACGAGTTCTTCATTCTCGGAAGAAGCTTCATCATTTTCTTATTAAGTTCATCGAGGCTAGTTTGTGAGAATTTTCATTCTCGGATATCGAGCTTCGGAAAGGCTATTTCGGCGACGTTCTTGTTCTCGAGATACTCGTTGGCTCGAAACCTCTTTCTCAAGAGTTTCTTTGCTTTCCTCTAGAATTACGGTTTTGGATTGTGCTTCCAAAATTCTTTCTCATAACGATCGAATTCACTCTTGACCAACTCGGATCCTCAATTCCATCATCACTCTCATAGTCTGAAATTGTGAATTGTTAGTTACCTCATCAGCCATAAGACATATTTCAATGTTGGAGATGTGCGGACCGACAATCTCGGCAATTCCACACATTTCATTCTTCTTAAGGCGAAAGTCGATTACATCGTGGGTGATTCCACACAATTACGGTGATGGTAGGTTTGAGTCATGAATCTCCATCTTGAGAATCATCTCAATGTCTAGAGCATCAAGTTGAATTTGAATCTTCTTCCTTTCTTGAGTCGGTAAGGCCTTTGATTTCTCTTGAAATTTCTTACATCCTTCTTGTCACTGTCTTGAGCTTGTTTAAAGCGGGACAATCTCTCTTAAGTGACCGGGCTTTTGACGGTAGAAGCATATATCATTTCCTATTTACTGCGACAGTACTAACACCTTTACGAATGGGGTGTTAGGAGAGTTGTTCATTTGTATGTTCTTATCTTGATGATGATTTGGGCGAATGCTTTTTGACTTTTCTTTAGCTTTTCTTCTCTCAATCTCTTGACTCACAAATTTCTTCATGTGTCTTCTTGCAAGGCATTTTCTTGAAGCATCTTTGGTATCCTTCTTTTGAAGTACCTTGAGAAACTAGAGCAACACTTTGCAACTTTTAATTTGTTTGTTCTCTACGAGTTGTCTCATAGTCTCTGATGCAAGATGAGAGAAGAGCTCTCTGGAGTAATATTTGGCATCCTTGGTTGAAATAAAAGAACTTAGTGTGCTCCGGTTGTGATTGAGACTTGACAATAGTCTTAATCTTTTAATTTGGGAGTATCTGTTGCTTTCACCAAGTGCAGCCATATTACTCATAAGTGTAATAAACACGAAATCAAGTTCTTCGAGTTTGGTGGGACCTTGTTTGAAGTTTTGGAACCTCGATTTAAGAACTTGAACTTGTTTTCCTTGGTTTTCTCGGTTAAGCCTGATTTCTTCAATCAATTGCGAGCAACTTTCTCCGTTTAGCACCCAGTTTACCTGTGTGCTCAGTGTCAATCGATGATGATATTCGAGCTTGACCATCGATCTGTCTCTTGCCATCTTGGATGTCGAGCTCTCTTGGCTTGTCTTCATACATAATGCTTCCACGAGCAACACGACCACTATCACTAGCGGTAGTATCCTCGCTTCCATCTTCCTTATGCGAGGCTTTTCTTCCATCGGACACCTCGATGCTGTTTGAGTTATGCGATTTTGATAGGCCCTTCATTGATGACATAGATCATCTCGTCACTAATGGCCTCCAGATGGAGCATCATGTTGTTCTTCCATTTCTCGTAGTTTTCTGGCTTCAGAATGGGTGCATCACTCAGAGACATACCTGCACACTTAACACACAAATTATATAGTCCTCAGAAAGGGACAAAGTTCTTTCACCTATATGGGGATCTAGGTTCAGTGTAGAAGGCTTGTGAACTTCCCGCTCTGATACCACTTGTTGGTCAGGATAACGCAAAGTAAAAGACTAGAGGGGGGTGAATAGTCTTTTAAAACTTTTATCGATAAACACAGTTTCTCGAAACAGGGGTTTCGATACTTAGAATCGAGGCGGAAGACTTTAAGATAGGTAAGTGCGAAACAATAAGTATGTGTGTGCTTTCTTTGAAATGTAAATCTGAGAAAGGTAAATGACCACAAGTATAGTGGTATTTGGAGGTGGCGTAATCCTCCAACTAATCCACTTCGGTCTTTCTGAGACCTAGAATTCACTAGAACAGATAATTGAATTCACCTTACAATAATCCTATTCTAAGATTCCTAAACAAATGGTTCCCAACCAAATGTTCCCCCTGAGTTATTCTCCACCTCCTAGAACTAAGTACTTCCTCTACTCAGATAACCTTGGAGTTATTCCTTGATTTCCCAAATCAAGTACTTCCTCTACTCCGATAACCTTGGAGTTATTCCTTCATTTCCCAAATCAAGTACTTCCTCTACTCCACGCCTTGATGGTGTTGGTTATAAGGTTTGTCAGAGAGGCTTCTCGTATAACTTTTCAGTTATGTTTTCAGAGAGCATAATAGAACAAGACTACTTAATACACTTGTTCAGTGGATGGCAGTCTGCTCTTTACTGACCCAAGTAATTGATGTCCGTTCTGGAGAATGAGCTTCAGAAAGGGTATTTGATAGTTCAACTCTTTCACGAATAACAATCTCTTGTTAAGGTTCAGGACAACTTAGAACTACTAGTGATTCTTCGAGCAACAGAAAGCTTTCAGAAAGGGTAGTAGAGTGCTTGAGAGAATACTTTGCTTGATGGTAAGTTTGCAAGTTAGAGCATTCTAAAGTGTATTTCTCAACATCTAAGTGTGTGATACATATAGATGAATTTGAGAGTTGTTGGAATGATATCCGTTAGACACAATTCAAATTCAGTCCATACTTATCTTGAAATGAGTACTCAGAAGTCCTTGTCTCATGTCTCAGAGAGGACTGTGCTTCCATGACTTTTACGCGATGCAATTAATGCACTTGTACTATTTCTTGTCCTATAGTCTTCAGCGGATACATGAGCCTTTATGATGGCTTGCTTGCTCCATACTCATGATGTCATATGTCCAGAATCATATTTCAAAAGTAAGTAAATACACTTAAGAAAGGATTAAGGACATAGTCTTTCTGAGTTAGACTAAACCTTGATATCTTCAGTCTTCTAATCTTCAGAAAATCTCCATTGCTAGGATTAATCTTCATGGTCTTCTGGAAATAAAAATTACACTCAGAGACCTATAATCCTAATCAAGATTTACTAGACTAATCATACTCGATGATTTCCTCTTTACAATGTCGTGAACGAGTACTTAATCACCTTTAAAGCTAAGATAAGAACATGTGATGAGTGATCAAAATACTATGAGATATTCCTAACACCAAGTACCACGTATCGGTCCTAAGATGCTAAGCGAATGGACGAGAGAATCTCGGACGCCACCATCCTGATAAGACCAAGCGTATATAGCAGAACGATGAGGTACTTAGTGGAACTCTGTTCGGACACCTTGAGTTTCCTAGGGCGGATCAACCAAGCATCTGAGATCATCGAGGAACTTACCGGACCCAACATGCGAACAGTATTCTCGGAGAAAAGGTCGAACTACCTCCGGGCCCATTGATTAGTATTGGATTCTTGTTCACTAATGGGCCGTGGGCAAATGTAACATTGGTGTCCAAATCGAACATACACTTGGCATCAACTTGTGAGCAATCTCATAAGATCGATAACTACAAGTATAAGCGCAAGGTCGAAGACCTTAAGGTAAGTGACAAGTGTTAAGTCATAATCCCTCATAACTATTACATTGAGAGCTTCCAACTCTCTGTTGAGTAAAGTCTTTTCCCGGATTGACATAGGCAATCCGGGTAACTATTCTAACCCCACTTAGTCCTTTCGGTACTCGGACCGATACTACATCGGGCTTCAAGTCGGGCGGGTCTTAGACTAGGTTGCTTGTAATAGTTTAGTTAGTTAGTGTTGAGGTTTTACCCTCGACAACGAGTTAAAGCAAAACATTACACATATTAGCTAGAATATTTGAAAAAATAGTTACGCCATTTTCAGATCTGAATCCAAATTTCAACTACAATTGTAAAAAAAAACTATTCATCAATTCATTTTCATGTAAATCGGATCGAATAAACATCAATAACATATAAACTAGGTCACTAGGTCACATAAGCCAGATCGAATGTTTGCTAATCTTCGTGGTGATTTTTGAGAAGATTTCAAGCTTGATTTCTTCATTTGTTGAGCTTTATTTCATAGATTCCGGTGAGATTTAGCTGATTCCGGGAGGTTTCCGGCAGAACTCCGGTGAAAATTACGGAGGTTTTTGTTTGGAGGAGAAGAATGTTGATTTTTAGGTTTTTGGATTCATGAGATTATGATTGTGGAAGATGGATATTTAGTATATATAGTGACCCATGTTTTGTCCCAGTTGTTGACTTTTGGTTGTGTTGGGGGTATTTTACTAGTTAGCTTTTGATTTGGGGTAGATTTATAACTACTGAAAGTTAGTCTCTTAGATCTCTCTTAGCTTTATGCATTGGAGACTCTAACTCCAATGCGTATGTCGTTTTACTTGTCTGATAAAATTCAAACAATACTAAAAAAAGCAAGTATCCCGCACTCAACAAATAATAACAAATTCTACCCTTACCTTTTTACCATTTATTTACATATTTCCCACTAAAAGTATATCTTATTACTACATTTTAATGTTTCAACACTTATTTTAACTTTCTACCTAAAATTACGTGTCAATCGATTCTAATGTATAAAGTTCTCTAGAACGGAGGGAATAGTTTAGTAATCGTGTATGATAAAAATAAAGTTGAGTATTTTTTTATAATAAAAGTGAAATAATTGAGTATTTTATGTGAAATTAGTCCATGAATGAAGTCAAAAAACTGTTAAATGCATTAGTGACAATCGCCTTTTGTACTAAAGATATATTCCCTCGGTCCGCTAATATAGTCCCATTTCATTTTGGGATTGTTTTAAGAAATTTAATAGTTTATTCTTGTTGTTGGAGAGAAATATTGAAAAATGGAGAAAGTATGAAATAAGGAACAAAGAATTCAAAATATGAGATATCTGATGTTTTCTTTTTCTTTATTTTTGAATGAGGTAAATTAAAGTCACATATAAAAGGAATATGGAATAAGATTAGCGTCACGGACGGAGTATAATATTCAAATTGCGCATTAAGTATTTAAATCTGAGTTGGATCTTGAACATCCCAATTAGTCAACGATTTTGGAATGGACAATTTTGACTTTGATGCTTAATTAACTTTGAATCCTTATCATCGACTGTACAAACGTGTAGCCACCTCTCCATGTCTAAGTCTCATCCATATGTATAATTGGGTTAAGTTATTGTATTAAATATACATAAAAATGTGAGCGAAAATTTTAAAATTAATAAATATATTTACCTTGTGAGGTTATTTATATTTTCAAAATTAAAGTGTTTTGTAACGATATATTTTATTCTCTACAATGACACTGTATAGCAGTCAAGGATGTAACGCAGCTTGGTAACGCATTTGTTTTGGGTATAAAATATCACAGGTTCAAATCATGTCATCCCTACCAATTACCGCTCCGTTGAGAAGCTAAAATGACAAAATGTTACATTATTAACAGCGGGACTATTGGGGGAGTAAACTGTAATCATCAATGCATCATCATCATCGTCTATAAGAGTGTAGCACATTTGACTCATGGCAACCCATATCCAAGAAAAACTACCTAGTCATGAAGATAACTCATCTTTCTCGAGCTTTGATTTTGTTCTTCATTTCCACCACCTCTGTTCTGTTATGTTCAGCTGCCGAAGCACCTAATCCGGTGGTCGACATAGATAAAAACAAGATCCGGATTGGGGTGAACTACTACATCTTGCCGGTTGTACGCGGGCGTGGTGGCGGGCTGGCATTAGCTAGCAGGGGTAATAGCACTTGCCCTCTTGGTGTGGTCCAGGAGCAACATGAGGTGGAAAATGGACTCCCATTATCCTTCACTCCAGTGAACTCTAAGAAAGGTAACATTTCTATGTCCAACTTTACTTAAGTACTAGGAATATCGAGTGATTATAAGGTGAATATGTGATATTAAAGATGAATAAAATATATACATAATGTTTTAAGCGTATCAGTAATGTTATTATGTTATTTTATCTTCTACGGGTTGAGTCCAACAATAGCAGTAGCCGTAGGTGTAGGAGTTGAATCATTATCTTATTAATTTTGAATTACAGGCATAGTTCGTGTATCAACTGATCATAACATCCGGTTCAACGCTTCCTCAATCTGTGTCCAATCAACGGTATGGAGGCTCGACCAGTATGACGAATCTACGAAGAAGTACTTCATCAGGACGGGTGGAGTGGAAGGGAATCCCGGCATAGGAACCATAAGCAACTGGTTCAAGATAGAAGAGTATGAGACTGATTATAAACTTGTGTTTTGCCCAACAGTTTGCAATTACTGCAAGGTCATATGCAGAGACGTTGGTATCTTCTTGCTAGACGGGAGAAGGCGTTTGGCTCTAAGTGATGTTCCATTTAGAGTTATGTTTAAGAAAGCTTGAAAATGATCCAAAATGTCCCCCTTTTTTCTTTTTTCTTTTAAATTAATGGTGTAACACTTTTGTTCAATAAAATGGCGATACAAGTGAAGGTTAAAGAAAGGTTATGTGGCTTTACTTATTCCCTTGGTTTACATTATAAACTTCTATAAGGAGCTAGGTCCAATTAAAACTTATTAGGACCAATTACTTGACACAATTACAAAATCATACCTGGATCGGTGAGAATTACAAATTCCCCCTGAAGCCAATTTCCGTTGACCAACATGCTACCATCAGCATTTTCTATGTCCATTTGGAAATTAAATCACGTGCGAAGAAAAGAAATATAAAAATAAAATAGAAAATGAAAAAACCCACTTCATCTTCTTCCTCTCCTCCATCTTCTTCCTTCCCCTAACCCCCCATCAATCTTCTTCTTTTATAGCTTCATTGGAGCTACAATTTGCAGCTCTAATGAGGCTTTTATTCAGCTCCGGCGAGTTGTTCTAGTTAGGTCGGGCGCTACCAAACGCAACACATTTTCGACTAAATGCAACACAAAATATTTGTAACTTTACTAAAATGACCCATTTGAAAACAATCTTACAAACATAACGAAAAATCGAAATAACTCGTATGCAAACACAAAAACATTAACATACGATCGAACACAAACTAACAACACTAAACATAAATCGAAAAAAATGAATGAAATTTGTTTTCCGGAATATATTCGTTTATACAAAAAAACATTAACATGCGATCGAACAAAATAACAACCTAAACATAAATCGAAAATTTAAAAACAAAATTTGGAAAATATTTCATTTATACAATCCAAGACCTGAAAGGTGGTTGAAAAGCGGAGTTGATCGTTGTGAAAGCGGAAGTAGATTGAGTTGACGGATATTTTAGAGCCGTTTAAGTGAAAGCCTTGAAATTCGATGGAAGCGACCTTGGCATTTGCCATAAATTTCTCATCCTAAAAAATCGGCGTGTACTGTCGCCACCTATCTCCGGGACTACGTGTCAAGCTACCACTAAGCCGACCATGCTCCGGATAGGCAATCAATGTGTTAATAGTTTTCTCGGTAGAGTTTGGTCGTCGTCTATTTTTAATTATTAGAGGCTATGTTTCTCCGTCTTATCGCCTCTTCCACCATTTACCATTTCTATGTTCTGTTACTTTGAAAATGGTGGTGGTGGAAGAAAATGAACTTATAGGTGTCCGCCTAGTCTTGGAAGATCATCATTGTTTTATAATATTATTAATCGGTTGAAGGATGGGCCGTGGCGTATCTACCGGGATCAAGAAATCCGGTTGGTGGTGGTATACGGTCCCCAAGTTTCGAGCTTGGTAAGAAATACCAAGGTGGGGACTTTAATTGTAAAGTCGAATCTTCTTCTTTAGAATTAATGGTCGTCTTGACTAACTTGCGATCTCCACGTCCTAGGCGAATTATTCTGTGTCCTTTCATCTTAGAACCGTTGGATGGTGGACACGTGGCGTGATCGTAAAGGATTCTTTGTTTCTATAAGTAGGGATATGGTAATTCCTACTTTTCATCTTTCTTTCTTCGACTTTCTATGATGTCGGACTCTTTCGAGGATGTCGGAAGTTGCGGGGCGGCAGGAAGGCTATGGCCTGACCCATTTCCTTGGAAAATTTCAACTTCGAGACACAGATGATCCGAAATACGATTGTTGTCGGCATTGGATACATTGTGCTGAAGTATGCACCCTCCGATTTATTCGGTGTAGGCACGATGGACGATCATTCTCGATCGGAAGGTGATCCCCTTTGTGCGGCGGTCATCGGCGAGCCGAGGAAGAGAAGCGGATCTTGAAGATGATCCGTGGGAGGATCCGAATCGTGACAAGCTCGTCGGGCTCGAGTGGTGGCTCGGAATCTCAATTGACCTCGGGAATTCATTGAGCGGAGAAGGTGGGGTATGCCCCGTAGGCATTTTGTACGGTCCTCAGACTTTAAAAAGTTTGTATTTTCTCTCGAATGTTCGGATGATTTTGTACTGAAATTTGAACTCACCATAATTGCTGGAGTCGGACTTTCTTCTTTAAGATTAATGGTCCGTCGTGATTTGTATGAACCCGTCGCTAGAATTTGAATATAGTCGATTTTGCAAATGCTAACGAGCGCGATCTCTCGTCCTAGGTCGAATTAGGCGGTTTAATTCGCCATCATTCTGATTTCTCGTGGTTCGATGCAGCGGTTGAATCATTACCCATGGGCTTAGTTAAACCACCCGGTATGCTATAAATAAGCCTTGAACTGTCACTTTAACCATTTTACGAAAATTTCAAATTTTAGAGAGAAAGTTGAGGCCGGCGAAGGCTATAGAGAGGATTTTAAGCGGCGGACTTTCCTAACTTTCGAGGAGTTTTTGAAGGCGGGCTTCCTTTTCCGACAAGTAAGTTTGCTTACTTGAACTTTTCCTTCCACTATATCGTGTAAATTTTTTATCGATGGTCTTAGTTTGGTAGGCACGACTGTCAGAGCTTGGGGCTTAAGATTTTTACGTATTTGTTTTGTAGATTCCCATTTCGACTGACTAAGAATGTCGATGAGGCAGTCATTAGGAGACTTGTATGAGAGTGAGGGTGAGGAAGTGCAGCATAGAACCGGATCTGAGCAATTTTGGCATCTCCTTGCGTTGAAATTTTTGGTGTCGTCAAAGACCTTCCCTCGTTATAATATTGTTAGCCTTCCTACTCGAACATCGAAGCGTGGGGACTTCCATATACGAGGCTTCTTCTAATCCCCGGTCAATCTGACTTGGTTGGCGATCCTCACCCTCGAACCCTTATACGCGAAACTTCTTTGCCACTTTAGGTTCTGTTGTAGGGTTCCTATTTTGAACCTTCACGGTATCCTCCTTCCATATGGGCCAGTACGAGCGGTGGTCCGTCGAACTCTACCTTTACAGAGGTTCACAGGATTGAATTGAGGAGGCGGATTACGGTAGGGATGGGTATGAGTCGTCTCCTCTTTCCTTTGATGATAACCCTCCAGGCGGACCGAATAAATGATGAGTTCACAGATGTGCAGACGGGCAGACCCATCGATGCAAGTTCTTCTTCTTCAAGCTCTGAGGAGTCGGACTCAGATAGGTCGTCATCAGAAGAGGAGTCATCGGATGAGGAAGTAGACATTGGGTCCGTGCAAGATAATAGGGATGTTATGAGGGCTCCTGCGGATGAAGGGACTGGTAATCCGTCTGTTGGTGCTGAAAATCCAGAGAGGGCACTTATTCTGTATGCGAGGTGGGACAAAGTTAGGGTTCGGAAGGATAGGACTTGAAAGAAGTCCGACTCTAGCTGTCGTAAAGGCGCTCGAGTATAAAGCGGATAGGTCCGCCTATTGGAGTATTAAGATCGGACACGAGGCGGAATGATGATGGGATAATTCCTATTGGTTCATCGAGTTTGTGGACTCGACATTGAGGATTTGCATTATCATCGAGATCCTAGGGAGTATGAAATTATTATTGCGGGCCGTCGGAGCCTGTATAATCCGCTGAAGGTGCCTCACTTTCCACGTACAAGCTTTTAAGTGTGGGTGGCGGGTACCTATGCTTCCTGAAATAGCGGATTTTTTCCGTCACACCATGCTGTGTCCGTCGTAGGTCCTTCCCAATGCCTTAGGGACGTTAATGTGCTTTGCCGTTATCCTCAAACTGAAAGGCGAGGATTTTTCTTACAAGAAATTCCTGTACGCCTTTACAATCCATTCGAGCCCAAATTGACATTCTATTTTTCACTCACCGGGGCTTGAGGTTTTAGCGGGTTGAGGCGTCTCACTCTTCCAAATGGTGGCCCAAGTATTTTTACATTAAACATCAAATGCAGCGATTGGGGACTCCTAAATTTTTAGCGTGACAAGTTTCAAAGTGTAAGGGTGAAAGACCAGCGGAATGGTTGAAGTCGTTGAAACGATAGCGTTTGGCCAAAGTCCGATGCAGATGAGGATGAGTCCGATGAAGAGGAGGTGGTGGTTGATGCTATTGGAACTAGGGCGACCATTTCTTTGGATCATGATCCTGTCCGGGGCTAGAGTTGGAGAGGATGGCCGTGTTAGGCGTAGATGGGAGTGATCCGACGTTATTCTATCATTATGCTTTAGCGGTCCAACCCCAACTTTGGCTGGCCTGTCTCACAAACTCTCCTGTTTATAGTAACAATAAGGAGGATTTGAGTGAGTCAAATTGTATGAGTGTCGGTCTCCTCATATGTACAGGTCTATCTTTATCTGAGCCTTCTCTTCGTTTATTTGGTGCAGGATACTGGATAATGGAAGCCTCCAAGAGCATCTTTGGAGCAAAGGCATGACAAAATCCGTGATATCCGAAGCGAAGGAGGGCAAGAGTAAAGCGAAAAATTTACTCAGGGGCCCGTCAAAATTCATACTGAAGGTCCGACAAATGTGGCCTGATTCTGCACCCCCAGGTTGATAAGTCATGACTTCCAAATTTGGTTCCGGGGAACAAGTAATTGGTCCAAACCTCCCCCCCCCCTCACCTAAAATTTGCAAGGCATGGCTACGCGACCACCGGTGATGGTTCGGGGGTTCATGTATCCTCCCCTACTCAACTAACTTGAGTCAGTGCGAGGCAGGCGGGGAGGTCTTGCCAATGCCTCCAGGGTGGTATGGCCGGATGCTGCCAATGCCGGCAAGAGGAAGGACAAGGGTCAGTGGATAGGCCCCCTGCTAAGAGGAGCCGGGGTGTCGAGATGAGTAAGGTGGCAGATCTTTCCGTCCTACGGTCCCTTTCTCAGGAGGACTTGGCTAATAGCCTGAATGCGCTGTCGGATACCATGCGAGTCCACCTGGATGCCGTAAGTTTCTTTATAGGTTCTTTGTATTTGTCGGGGTTTTTTTTTTTTTTTTTTTAGATGAGTGCTCATGCTGAGGCCTTCTGTGATTTGTCCGGAACTGGACTTGGCGGATGCCAAAATCACCGAGCAGCGGGCCGAACTAGATAAGCTCCGGGCCTTCAAGGTAGAGGTGACCAAGAAACTGGAGGAGAAGGAGACAGCCTTTGCCCGGTCAGATCGCGGACTTAAGCTGACGGCTGCGGCCCGAGCTCGTCTTGGAAAAGCCATCACTGATGCGGCCCGGACTAGTCGGCTGGACTCCGTCCATGATTTTCTGAAGTCCGACTCCTTCTATTATCTTAAGAAGATGGAGGAGGTCGATATTAGGACGGAGGCCTTTTTTGCTTGTATTGGTCAGCTACAGGGGCTCGGACTCTTGGAGCCTTCATTCAGCATATCGGACCCTCGGATTAACATTGCGGCCGACCAAGATGGTGATCCATTGGAGGATGATAAGCTGAAGTCCTTCGAAGAGCTGGCCGGAGATGAATTCTGGCCATTGGTGGCTCCTCCGGATAAGAGGCCCCAGGAAATCCGCCATGTTTTTCCTTCCTGGTTCCCTGGGGTTATGCATGCCGTTACCTTGGATAGTCGGAACTGTACCCAATCAAACCATGATTGGATGAATCTTTCGGGGCCCATTCTCGGTTATGAGTCGGAGCGAGTGGAGGAGGAGGTGGATGGGAAGAAGATCGTCCGCTCGGTTTGGAGGAAGAAGAAGGATCCCCCGTTATTCCGCCGGTCTCTTCTCATCCCGAGGGATCAGGTCATGGTGAGGAAGAGCGGAGGCGGGCCGGTTCTCAGCGGCCTAGAGTGGCGTGGGGGTATGCCTGATTTTTGTGAAAGAAAGTGCGAGTGTAATTTTGTAAGCCTTTGCTACGTAGGACTAACTACTCCTTGGTTTTTGTGAGGAGTGTCAGAAGTCTGTAATTTTCTATCGGTCAGCTCAGGATCTTTTTTAACAGATAGGATAATGTATTTTTGTAGATCCTTGGTTGACCGTCTATTAATATATCTGACGGCTTTCTTTTCTATCCAGCTAATGGGTCGGACTCTGTGGGTCCGAGACACTGCTTTAAATAACTTCTTTAATATCAGTTGCAAGAGATGGAGTGTCGGACTTAGTAAGTCCACGACACTTTGAGAATAGCTAGTGGGTCGGACTCTGTGGGTCTGAGACATTGCTTTAAATAACTTCTTTAATATCAGTTGCAAGAGATGGAATGTCGGACTTTGTAAGTCCACGACACATTGAGAATAGCTAGTGGGTCGGACTCTGTGGGTCCGACACACTGCTTTAAATAACTTCTTTAATATCAGTTGCAAGAGATGGAGTGTCGGACTTTGTAAGGCCACGGCACTTTGAGAATAGCTAGTGGGTCGGACTCTGTGGGTCCGAGACACTGCTTTAAATAACTTCTTTAATATCAGTTGCAAGAGATGGAGTGTCGGACTTTGTAAGTCCACGACACTTTGAGAATAGCTATTGGGTCGGACTCTGTGGGTCCAAGACACTGCTTTAAATAATTTCTTCAATGTAAGTGGGCTCGGACATTTTGGGTCCGAGGCACAATCTTAATCACCATCCGGACACTGTAGACATAAGTTTTTATGTAATTTGAGCATTTATACAAAAAGATTTTTACATTTTTGAACCTATTACAATCCTCTTTTGAAGGGTAAAATTTCTGGAGATTCCTAGCATTCTAGGTGCGCTTGAGTAGCTTCCCGTTCATGTCTTCCAGGCCGTAACTTCCATTGATTCTAGAGCTGGTGATTTTGTAAGGTCCCTCCCAAGCTCGAGTTTCCCAGTAGTTTTTAGAATCTCGGCCTTTCGTAGTACGAGGTCTCCTACTTGGATGTCCCTTCCTTTTACGTGTTTGTTGTATGCTCTTGCCATGGTAGCTTGATATCCAAAGGTTCTTGCCAATTCCGTGCTTCTCTTGGTTTCTAGCATGTTTAAGTCGTAGTCTCTTTTAGTGTGATTATCATATGGTTTATATCCTTGAATGCGGAAAGTGTTAACTGCTATTTCTGCTGGAATCACGGCTTCAGAACCATAGACCATACAAAAAGGAATCTCTTGTGTTGCTGTTCTGACGGTGGTGCAGTATACCCAGAGCACTCCTTCTAACTTCGTCTCTGATCTTGTTTAGCATCCCCAAGTCTTTTACGAGGTTATCTACTATGGTGCAATTGGTTACTTCAGTCTGTCCATTAGCTTGTGGGTATCCGACAGAAGTGAACCTTTGCTCCATCTTCATTTCTTCGCACCAATCTTTAAGTTTGTAGCCCGAAAATTGACGTCCATTGTCGGCTATTAGGATTCTTGGTAATCCGAATCGGCAAGATAGTCGCCATAAGAAGTCCATGACTTTTCTTTCTGTGATTGAGGCAGTAGCCTCGGCTTCTACCCATTTGGAAAAATATTACGCCACGATGAAACTTCTTCCCACGGTCCACAGGGGAATGGTCTACTATGTCGATACCCCATTGATCAAAGGACGAGGAATTGTGGATGGGATCATAGGAATAGTCGGTGATCACGGGATTAAATGCGAATTTTGGCATTACGGGCGGGACTGGAGAATTTTTGGCTTCATACGCATTTTGGCGATGGTACCCATTTCTCTGGATTTTCTGTGCCAGAGCCCTTCGTCCCGAATGATTCCCGCAACTTCCTAAGTGGATTTCCTTCATTACCATATCGACCTCCGGTCGAGGCATAAGTGAGTTCCATCATAAGATTTTCGATAGAGGTCAGTTCCGGAGAGGAAGTAACGTTGTGCCCTTCGTTGTACCCTTCTTGATTCGGTTGGTCCCGGGGGTAAGGCCCCATCTTGCAGTGTCGTGATATCGCTCATCGATTAGTTTGTTTGTGATATTTATGTTAGCCATTTATTTTAAGGTGGTGATGGCGATTCATTGGGTGTCATTAGGACTACCGTCTGAATCAATAACCGAGGCGTAACCCATTTGAATGAGCTATCTGCTATAATGTTGTTAGTGCGCCGATTTTTACCAAAGAAAATGTGAAATGTTTTTTCCAAGTCTTTTACTACTTTTAGGTATTTTGTCATCGAGGCGCTTTGGTTGTGAATTTTCCCGAATATTGTTCTGTGAACAGTTTGGAGTCTGAGTAGGCGTGGAGTTTTTTGGCCATCACAGATTTAGCCATTCTCATCCCTGCTATCAATGCTTCATATTCGGCTTCATTATTGGTGACTGGGAATGCCAGGCGTATAGCATATTCCATTTGTGCTTTCTCAGGACTAATCAGCAAGAGTCCTGTTCCTCCAACGTGAGTGGCTGACGATCCGTCCACATAAAGTTCCCAGATGTCCTCGTTTGGACCAAGCTCCTTTGGGGTAAAGGCCACTTGTTGGGTCGGTTCATGTTTTTGGGCGGTCACTGGCGGTTCTCTTTCGGGGGGTGGAGGTAGGTTGAGAATTTGTTTTTTTGCTAGAATCCATTCTGCCACAAGGTCGGTCTCGAGGTTCTCTCCGGACCCTGTATTTGTTACGGTTGCGGCGAGCGTAAAAACTTTACTTCCGGGTGGATCATGTGTGGAGGTTTGGTTATCTCCTGTTGTTAGTGTCTTATCTCCTGTTGTTAGTGTCTCCGTGCTTCCAGGGTATTCGGCTAGGAAGTCGGCCAGGACTTTTGCTTTCTTGGCAGATGGAGCTAGATACTCGATTGTGTGATCTCCGAGTTCTATTATCCATTTGGCTAGTCTTCCTGATTTGGATGCATCCCCCAAGACCTGCTTCAGCGGCTGATTGGTGAGGACTATTATTTTGTGCGATCGGAAGTATGGCTTTAGTTTTCTCGAAGCTTCCATTAAGCAGTAGGTGTATTTCTCGATCTCGGTGTCGTTCTTTTCGGCTGTTCCCAATACTTTGCTTAGGTAGTATACTGGTAGGTGATCATTCTTTTGTATACGTACTAGGACAGAACTTACCACTTCTGGAGTAACGGCGAGGTAAACATATAACGGTTCTTAACGGTTCTCCTTCTTCGGGTTTGGAAAGGAGGGGCGGGGAGGATAGGTAGTGCTTTAGGTTCTCGAAGGCCTCTCTGCACTCGGAGTTCCACTCAAAATGGTCGGATTTTCTCAAGATTTTGAAGAATGGCAGGTTCTTCTCCGCAGACCTAGAGATGAATCGGCTAAGGGAAATCGCTTTTCCCACAAGTCTTTGGACGTCACGGAGTTTCTCTAGATGAGGGAGTTCGATTATGGCTTTTATCTTTTCTGGGTTGGCCTCGATTCCTCTTTGTGTGACCATGTACCCTAAGAATTTTCCTCCTGTAACACCGAATGTGCATTTAGCCGGGTTAAGCTTCATGCCATATTTTCTTACTATGGTGAAACATCTTTCCAGGTGTTGGATATGATCGGTGCATTCTTTGCTTTTTACCAGAATGTCGTCCACGTAAACCTCCATTGATTTGCCCAACTCTTCTTTGAACATGTGATTCATTAGTCGTTGATATGTTGCTCCTGCGTTGCGTAGTCCGAATGGCATGACTCTGAAACAATAAACTCCGCCTGCTGTGATGAAGGCGGTTTTTTCTATGTCATGTTCTGCCATCTTGATCTGGTAGAATCCTTGGAAGGCATCCATAAAGCTTAGCAGTGCACATCCTGCAGTGGAGTCTACTAGTTGATCGATCCTTGGGAGAGGATATGGGTCTTTTGGACAAAAGCGGTTGAGGCTGGTAAAGTCATTACACATTCTCCACTTCCCCAGACTCTTTTCGACTAGGACCACATTGCATATCCAGTCTGAGTAGTGAACTTCTTGAATATGTCCTGCTTTGAGAAGTCGTTGAACTTCTTCCGCAATGATTTTATTGTGGATGGGGCCATGGTCTCTTTTCTTTTGACGGATGGGCCTGACATTGGGGTCCGCGTTGAGTTCGTGAACCATAACACGGGGATCAATTCGGTTAAGTCCTCGGTGCTCCATGCGAAGACATCGGCATTTTACGTAAGGAAGGCCATCATTTTGAGGTTGTCTCGTGAGACATCTTGGTGATTTTGCGGTTTTTTCTGGACTTCCTTCTACTGTCGGGATTTCCAGGACTTCTTCGCGAGGTGCTATCCGGTTTTCATGAAGGAAGCTTTTGGTCGGGGTTTCCCCTGGAGGTTCTGATGGGATGACTTTGTACTTCTCGATCTGGTCATCCCCTTCTTTTGGGATGACAGCACTTTTCTTTTTCTCTATGCCCATTTTTAGCCAATTTACCCCATCTCCCAAGGGTTTTTCCTTTCTTTGATTGCGAATTTTCTCTTGTATGAAGAGACATTGCCTCTTTGCCTTTATGTTGGCTTCTTCTCTTCTAATATTTTGTTCCCTTTGATAGGGTCGGGAAGCTCTTCGGGTGGAGAGAGTGTAACATTCCCACCCTTGTCGCCGATCTCCACTAATGGTTTCGATCCCTGCTTCGGTTGGGAACTTCATTTTGAGATGGAAGGTCGACACCAATACTTTGAATTGATTTAGTGCCGGTCTTCCTAGGATGATGTTATAGTCACAATCTGCATCTGTGATGACGAAGGGTACCTGCTTGGTGACGCGGAATGGCATCTTACCAAGGGAAAGTGATAGATATAGAACTCCTCTTGGTTTGACTCTTGATCCACCGAAGCCTACGAGGTCCGTTGTTACAGGAATCATTCCCCTCAAACTCATTTCCATCTTTCTCACCGTGCTCATAAAGAGGATATTGGAGGAAGCTCCTGTATCGATGAGTACTTTGGTCATCTCATATCATGCAATGTCTACCTCTATTACCAATGGAACATCGGGGTCGTGGTTCAATCCTTCGCCTTGGCATGGAGGTGGGGCTTCAGATTCATCGAAGGTAATGACATTGGTGCCAGGTTTTATCATGTTCACAAATCTTTCATCTGATTTCTGAAGTGATCGGGCCGTCGCTTCACGAGCATTACGGCTATCCCCTCCTGTCGGTCCTCTTGCGATGCTAAGTATCCTCCCATAAATGACAGGGTTCTCTTCTACATATGTTAGTTGTGTTCCTATGTAGGCTACCCTCCTTTTTCCATGGTTTAAACTGGGAGATCTCCGATTCTCTTCTTTGTCTTCCGGTTGAGGATCTCCTAGTTCTTTGTCTATTTGGACTTGGTGGTCTAGGCAAGGCTGAGATCCTTCTGGGGCTCAGTGATTGGCGCCTATCGGGATGTCTTTGGTCGTTCCTGTCACGATGCGGATCAGATTTTTCGGGAGAGTTATTCTTATGCTCTTTTGTGTTTTGCTGATTTTGGGATTTGTTTCCTTGTTCCAGATCCCGTCGGTCACTTCCATCAGTTCGCTTCATGACGTATTCTCGTAGATAGCCCATTTCGATTAGTCGCTGAATTTCTTGTCTGAGGTGTGTGCATTTCCCAGTCGAGTGTCCTACCTGTCTTTGGAAGTGGCAATACTCATTTGAGTTTCTGGTAAACCTTGTCTCTCTTTGTTTGGCCGGCCATTCAAAAGGGACTCCTTTACTTTGCATGATGGTGAGGATTTGTTCCTTGGGAGCCTTTAGGTCTGAATAGTTTATGTAAAGTTTCCGAGGTGACCTTCTTCATTCCTCAATACGTCCCCTTCTGTCTCCCTTTCTTTTTCTGCTCAGAGTGTTGATTTCCTAACCTAGGATTATCCTATACAGGTTTGGCTTTCTTGATCTCGGCCCTTACCACCATTTTTTCAAGAGTCTCATTTGTACTTAGGAATTTTTTTACCATGTCGGTGAGTTCCGTTAAATCGGTTATGCCTGCATCAATAGGCTTGTAACGGAATGAAGCATTATTGGTATTTCCGGCCATGTGGATAATTCGTTCTTTAATGGGGTGTTTCTCTACCATGGTCGAGGCTTGCTCGAATCTCTTCACGAAGGATCTCAAACTTTCGTGTTCTTTCTGTATGATTTCCGCTAGATAGCTAACAGGTCGAGCTATTTCTAGAAGATTTTCGAATTTTAGTGTGAATTTTGTTAGCAAGTGGTCCCATGACATGATTGAATCCGGGCGGAGTTGTTTCCACCAAGTCATTGCTGGTCTAAAGAAGGTATTGGGGAATAATTGAGCCTTTACGTTGTCGGGTACGCCCATACCCCGTAGGGATGCTTCAAAACGAATTCGGTGATCGATGGGACATGAATTTCCATCGAATGTTTCTTTGGATGTAGGTGGGTTTCGTCCCAGAGGTAGTTCCGTTCTTCTGATTGCTAAACACAGAGGATTTACATTCCGCCCATATTTGATAATGTCCCTGGCTTGAGTGAGTGACTCTAATTTTGATCGTTCTAGGTCCAGGGCTGCCTCATGAATTCGGACTTGCTCTTTAATTCGTTCTGTTTCGTTCATGGGTGATTCCTGTCGGTGACCTCTCTCAGATCTGGACCGGGTTCTTTCTCTTCGTCTTTCCTGGCTTTTCCCCCTTCTCCTATAGCGTTCTTCTTCCTCTCTTACTCCGTCCGGAGTAAGTGATCTGTTCCCCCTGTGGTTTCGCCTATGGGTGCGTGGTGGTGTGTCCCCCCGGTATCCGCTGAGGGTTTCCTGGTCGGTGTGTTCATCATGATATCGACCTCTTCTGTCGTAGTTTTGTGGGCGTCGACCTCTTGTAGAGATCCGGGAAGGAGTGGGGTCACGAAGGTTCCTACCTTTGACTCCCCTATTTTCCCCCTACTCCCCTGGTTAATGCGGGCCCGGTTATCTAGTATATTTCTAAGATCCTCCGGAGCTCGTCTGCTTGTTGCTCTGATGTCTTCAGATCGATCAGTATTTCATGAATACGGAGGTCCTCTGGATTCGACCACGTGGTCTGCTACTGCTTGTGCTTGTGGTTGAATTTGGATGGGGTATACTGGAGCCTCGGTTAAGTGTATGCCCCTATGATCGGGTGGTTGGGTTCTTAGTTGTAGAGCTGCTTGTAAGAGTTGGATTTGTGCTTCGTTGAACCCGGCTAGTATTCCATCGTGATTCACGTGAGCTCGTTTGCTATGATTGGTATGATTGGTGCGAGGCGGATCTAGTGGCGGGGGTTGGCATCCTACCATTCTTTCGGAGTTGGAGATGGAGGCCTCATTTCCGTCTCTTTCGCCGTGTTCATAAACAACCCTATTTTCCCTGGAATGTTTGTTGCCACCAGAGGCCTGTTGTTGGTGTTGGGAAGAGGGTCCGTTGGTGGAGGTTATAGACCGGGGACGGGCAGAGGTAGCCTTCTTTGTCTGTCTCCTGGATGGTGCCATGGCTTTTTGTACTTAGGGATTCCCACATACGGCGCCAATATGATGTGGGGTAAATCCGGATTAGTCGAGGTCTTGGTCAAAGTCGGAAAGAGTCCGAGAGAACGTAAATTGGTTGCTTGCTAAATCGTCTGGCCTTAGTTCGAAGTCCGTCCACAAGATAGGGTCCGGTAGGGAATGTAACCGTTGGAATGATCAATTAATGGTGGGGTCCATCAGATTGTTTATGTCGTTCCTCAAAGATGGTCCGACAGATTGAGACGGGTGCTTGTCCTACAGAAGAAAAGAAGGGGTTAGACCCTTTTGGGTCGGTCTGCCTTAGACAGTCCGGGCTAAGATTCAATTGGTTAGGAGGCGGATCAAGCTAGGGCTCGGACCTCAAAACCTAGAGAGTTGATTCATAAGAAGTTGTTGTGTACCTTAATGAGGAGTAAATGCCCTCTATTTATAGTATTGAGCTCTGGGGACAAACACTCTGACATCCCGGAGCATGGTCGGCTTAGTGGTAGCTTGACACGTGGTCCCGGAGATAGGTGGCGCATTGTGCACACGCTGATTTTTTTAGGATGAGACCAGGAGCTGTCCGTCCTTGGGCTCCAGACGGACATACATCATGGACGGACTCATTTGTTATGTTTGCCTGGATGTGGCAGTCTTTCTCTGGAGAATGGAAACGTCCGTGGTGAGGAATGTGGGAGGTAGGACCGTCCGACCACTTCACTCTGGGGATTTTGTTTTAATGCCGGACCAGAGCTCCAGCAGACGGACTCTTTAGTGAAGTTTCCTGCATAGATCGTATTTAAATCGTCTTGGTTCGGTAAGAGTTGTGGGCGGACTCATATGTATATATATCACTCTAAAATGACCGAACAAAGCATTTTGAATGATAATGGTGAACATATGATATTTGAAATGAGGACACTACAAGAAAATCAGTAAAAAACGACGTTATGGGTTCGCTAATTGGGGCGACGGATTCTATCCGTCTGGTTCTTGAGGATAATAGTTATCCGTAAGCTTATTAGCGACGGATAACTTATCCGTCGCTAAATTGGCGACGGATAATAATTATCCGTCGTGACTTGACCTTTAAAAAAAATGAAATTATTAATGGCGGATAATTTTATATCGTTAATATTTTAATTTAAAAAAAACAAAAGGCGACGGATAGAATATCCGTAAGCTATTAAGCGACGAATACCTATCCGTGCCCTAAATATGACGGATCGTATACGGGCAACGGATCACGTGTCCGTCGGCCCGGAGGGGTTTTATCTTTGGGCTATGACGAGCAGAATCGAGCAGATATATCATCTTCTTCATTCTTCTTCCTCATTCTCTTCTTCTCCTCTCTTGGATTTCGGTGAATTATTAGTTATTAAGCGATCTTGGTGCCTAATCGAAGCTCGTGTGACAAGGAGTTTGGTTCTTCGATCAATTTCATATTTCTACCGATTAATCAAGGTATTTTGGCTAAAACTCTAGTTTTTAAAAATTTGGGGATTTTGTTTATTTTGATTAATTTGAGCAATTATATATATATATGATAAGTATGTAGTAGTTAGTTTAGTTAATTTGATCAATTATATTTAATTTTATATTTATTTTTTTCAATTTTATAGATATATATATATATATATATATATATATATATATATATATATATATATATATATATGTATATGTAATTTGATAGTTAGTTTAGTTAATGATATGTATATATGTTAGGTATGTAGTATGATACGAATGTATGTAGTATGTTAAGTTTGGTATGTATGAATGTATGTAGTTAGTTTGATTTGTGTGTTAAGTATATATAGTTAGTTTAGTTAATTTGATATGTTTCTTAAGTATAGAAGTATGTAGTTTTGATTTGATAAATTTGTATGTTAAGTATGTAATTTGATATGAATATATGTAGTAATTGATATGTATAGAGTAATTAGTTAATTTGATATGTATGTTAAGTATATAATATATGTACTAAGAGGTTGAAATGGTTAAAATATATACCCAATTTTGTAACATATCGAACACTTAATTAATAATTAATTTATAAGGAACATATAATAATTAACAATTAACCTCCACAATCTTCTTATCCAATTGGAATCGATCTAATAAATTAAATACGATCTAATCAATTGGAGCGATGTCGAGTTAAAAATAAAGAATACAAAGAATTCCGACCGTTCATGTATATGCGATAAATCACGGTAAATGGCGAGTTTCTAGGAGTTTTGTAGAAGGGTTAAAGGTTTCATCTCGTTTGCCATGGGACGTCTGGTTTGTGCTGTTGGGGGTTGATAAAGTGTCCTTGCACATTGGAAACCTGCGAAACAAGAAATTTATAGCGCTTCTGATTATTCGAGCACTTGCGGCGTTCAGATTCATGCTGAGTATCATGTATGGATTCATCACGGTGAGAAGCACCATCCATGGCATACCTCAATGGAGGGAGGCGGGGTTTGGGGCCGCCTATCAGTGCCTTTCTACTTGCCGGAACATGTGCATGGTGTATTGGGAGGAGGATGTAGATCTTTGGAATGCAAGTTACATGGTAGGGGCGTCACAAGTGATGAGGAGGATTCTGAGACCCCGGCGGGAGAGAGCGTGGCTCTACCGGTCGGCCAGACACATCTTTGGAGGGGCGACCACGACGATTGTCCCTACCTGCGTGTTCGATCGAAACCATCCCAACGTCATGTGGGGCGGCTTGCTGTGATTTTCCTGTTGGTCTGCCAAGTAAGTATTATACATTGTTCTTAAATATGTAAAACATAACTTATAATGATAGTTGACAAGTATAAATTGTTGTACTAAAGTAATATGTATTCGTTTCTTGTATCTTATACATTGACAACAGCTTATGGCCTCGGGAGGTGCGAGAACAAACTAGGTGACATCTTAGGGCGGGAGAGAGCCACCGAGGCGGGATGGTGAGTGTTGGAGCCACATCTCGGGCGCATGAGGGCCGAGTACTTGATGGTGAGGTAAGTTAAAATATGGCATTCCTTCGTTTGTAATTATAATCGTTTTAATATGGGTGGTATGTTAGCCCTTTGTATGTGAGTGGTATGTTAGCCACTTTATTTGGGTGATATGTTAGTCACCATTGTGTTAGTAAAATTTAGGACAATGTGAGTGGTATGTTAGCCACTATATGTGAGTGGTATGTTAGCCACTTTGTTTGGGTGATATGTTAGTCACCATATACATTGTTATGTTGTATCTTGTTAAATTGATGTAACATGGTGAGGTTATACATGTATTGACTTTGGATGTTGTATGAAATTGGGAGTGTAGAAGGAGTACTTCATTCCCAGCAGGTTGATGCAGCGGAGTGGGCCCTTTGTTCGTGGAATCCAAAGCATGAGGATACGGCATGTTCTGAGGTGTGGGATCAAAGTCTGAGGATACGGTATGTTCGTGGAAGGCCATTCGGGATCGGGGTGGAAATCCCTCCACATGTTGATGCGTGAGTGGGCCCTTTGGGATACTCTTGGCGTGAGCGATGTCGGGGCGTTGCACGGACCAAGGCGAACCGGTATCGATCGTCTGGCGGGAAGGGCCGTTCACCACCTTGGAGGCGATCTCATCGCGATTATTATCAATCGGTGCGTATATATGTATTTTGCAATCTAGCATTACGTGTATGTATTGTGTCTCTCTTTGCTCTATTACTTGTAGATGATAAATTGTTGACTAGATCTGGTTTGATTCAGGTGTACGGGGAGGTGACATCCAGTATGCCATCTTCAAGAAGGCGGCGGAAGGCGGGGTATGGACCATTAGGGCCTCGTCTATTCTGATATGTTTATGTAAGCAAAGTTCATATTGTACACTATTACAAGTTATTTTTGAAAAAAATGGCGATCATGATATCTGCTATTTACGATTTGAATTTGAGGTTGATGCTCGGGTGGCGGCGGGAGGAAGAGGCAGGCGAGGCATCAAGTGAACAAGTTGACAACATCTTCTTAGAGGTCAATACCGGACAAGAAAGGATGAATATATGGACTCGGGCCTTGGTTTGAGCACAGCTAGTCACAGGTGCTCTCATCATCATCCAATGATCCAGACGTCCGGTATACTCACGGACGGTCTCGAAAATAGATGCGATCGCGAGGAGCGAGTTGCTCGGCTAACTCGAGATGGAGCAACAAAGGAGGAGATGGGCGGCATGACGAGAAACGAAGGAGAACGGCGCCTTGATTCTGAATGGAAGCAGTTCATGTCGATCGCCATCACCCACCCCGTCGATAGCTAGTTAGTTATGTATCTATATGTTGATTTTTTCATATTTACACTTGTGTGGATAATTTCTCGATTAGGATATTACTTTTTTATTCAAAATTTATTGAAATATTTTCATATTATTCATTTATTATCGAACATTATAATGATTAAATAGGTGAACTACGAAAGCGATTAATATGAAATAAATAGTAGCGGATTAATAGTAGCGGAATTGGTAGCGAATTAACTAGTAGCGGAATTGGTAGCGAAATTCGTCACTAATTCCAATAATATGTTGAATGACGGATAGATTCTATCCATCGCTAAATATAACGACGGATAGAATCTATCCGTCGGCGGATAAATTCTATCCGTCGCTAAAAGGTAACGGATAGAATCTATCCGTCGTTAGATATAACGACGGATAGATTCTATCAGTCGTTATATTTCGATTAAAAAAAAAATGTCCAATATATTAACCGGCGTCCAATCCGTCGCGAATTAGACGAAGGATTATCTATCCGTCGTCGACTCGGTGACGATCCGTCGCCATAGGCGGCGTTGAACTTAAGCGGCGGATCCATCATCGCCCGCCGATTTTTTGTAGTGGGATATAGCGTTGAAAGTTAAAAGACTTTGCCTGGTTGTGTACAACTCTGGGTCTACAACTCTGGGCTATGCATATGGCATTTGAAAAAAATTTCACATCTTCTTTTTATAAAAGTTAGGTCTACAAAAGTTAAATTGCAACGTCATCCACAGGCCAGATCAAATTAAATATATTAAAGTTATAGAAGTGAGTCTGCCCGGTATCCAATTGGAAATAGAAGTGAGCCTATTTAGACCCGTACATGCTCAAAATGCACATAGGGGTACACAGTTTACTTCGACTCGGACACCGAATGCGCTCACTTCTATAGATTTATTACTTTAATTTCATTTTTTTTTTTGCGATCCCGCCTGGTGCCCAAGGGGAATAGAAGTGAGCCCGTCCGACACCGTACATGTTAAAAAATGCACATAAGGGTGTGCAGTCTACTTCCACTCGGGCACCGAATGGACTCACTTCTATATATTTAATTCTTAGGTTGAGTTTGTAATTTTTATCGGATCTTCTTTTTTTGTAAAAGTTAGGTCTATGAAAGTTAATTGCAACGCCGCCCACATGCCCGAACAAATTAAATATATTAAATTTATAGAAGCGATCCTTTCGGTGCCAGTGGAAATAGAAGTGAGCCCGTCCGGGCTCGGTAGTTTCAATGGATTCGCTGGTGGATTGATATTTTAATACCTAAATTGGACAATATCATTTTAGAGAACTTTTCTTATGGTCATGTAAAATAACGAGTTAGATTGCACGCCCCAGAAGTGCAAACTCATAATGTACGCGATGAAGTTGACATAACATAGCCTCATTTTATATGCCATAGGACTAACCGGTGCGATAGCCATCAGTGTAAGCCACACGTTTCTTAAACACCGAAGCGGCCGTGCTCGTCCATCAACTAATTGACACACTAAATCAGTTATAGGTAATGGCACCAGTAAATTGTTTTGTTCGTTTGCTATCTGATAGAAAACAGGGGGTAGAAAACAGGGCGTGGGATAATTAATTAGATTAATTAAGAATGGGCAACTAGGAGGGATTAATTTTACTAGCGTAGATTACACAATTATTATTACATGTGATGGGAACATAAGCTATAACTTGGTGTGGCTACAAGCTTTTTGCAGGCCTATTAAGATGCTAATTTTATTAGGCTTTGTAGATCATAAAAAAAGGTGCGTGGAGGGATTGATATTTTTCCACATAATGTACTGGAGCTTGAGCTCCCCAAAGTTGGCCTATATGGCATTTGAATGATGTGATCAGATAGTCTACCACCACTATACAAAAACTGTAAACAATTTCTTGGAGAGATAAGCATACTTAAATGTACATACTTCGGTGGTCTACATACTTTGATTGATTGCACACTTCACAAAGCATGGAGCAAGTTTGATGGTCAACCAATTGCAAACCATTTGACTGTCTACGTACTTGAGTCTACCTTTCCGTTCATAAAATTTGTAGAGCAAATAAATACATGTGCTCATCAAGCGAATAGGTCGGATTAAAAATATTGAGGCCCAAACCAATTAAAAAATAGTAATAAAATAAAGAATTTAAAATAAAATAAATAATAATAAAAATTATAAATTAATAATAAATAAATAAATAATCATTAATGGCGGGTCAAACCCAGGCCGAGTGAAATATGCGATGCCGAAATAAATTATATTGGGTAAAATTTAAAATCAATACCCGGACGAACAACAATTTTCCATGGCCCATGGGCCAAATTTTGGCTTTTTACAATGTGTAAAGTTATTCTATTGATAAATTTACACTATATAAATCGTGTAACTACTCTTGGGCTCAGCTTCTTAGACTACCGCATTGGGTGGCTCGGTGACGGCGTCAAGGCACGTAACGAATCCGTGTGAGATTTTCTTTGCATTGGGTGACCGTCACGAATTTGATTTTTTTTTACATATTTAACATATTGTAGGAGTGTTTAGAAGTTAAAATTAGTAAAATTGCATTTTTTAAACTCGTTTTATAATTTATTGGGCAAGAGGCAGGAATATATTACAACAAACCGCTGAAAATTTAAAAACTAAATGGAAATGCAACAAACACACAACACACGAATGCATTAAACAAACAAACATACACTACGATTGGTGAAGCTCAATCTCCACGGTCCGGTCTCCAAATATGTTCCATCAAGTCCCTTTGGAGTTCTTCATGCGTGCACCTTGTGCATTCTTAGTGAAAAGTTCATGTATTCGGGATAGAGTTTATTGTTGATTGTGCTCGTCGGATCTGAACTCCGTCAATCACATGAAGGTACATTCTCACGGGTATCTTGTTGAACTCTTGATTTCCTTGTCATAATTTAGGTATTTGTGGCGCTCATCCTCAACTATCATGTTGTGGAGTGTGATGCGACAATCCATAATCTTTTGAGTGTCTCCCATTGTGTGCAAGGCGGGTTGTACAATTGCAAATCATGCTTGCGATTACTCAGCACGTTCCACATCTTTCCGTGAGACTCGGCGCTCGGAGAATTTGGCTTCTTTATGCGTTACGGATTCGGGATGGCGAGAACAAATGTAGCCCAATGGGTAGATGCCATTGGTTAGGTAGTAAGGAATGTTGTCTTGATGGCCATTGACCTCAAAGTTAATGAGGTGCCGTGCCATTCGGAGATCGTCGAACTGATTGAGCGTTACACGATCGACAAGTCGTTGTATTTTCCGAAATCCGAAGAATGAATGCCATATCCAAGTATCTTGGGATGCTACTATACGAAACAAGGGTAGGCTTTTTACGCCTTGAAATTGACCGTGCCACGCCTTGGGGAGTTCTTCCATGTCCGTGTACATCTGATCGATACTCCCAAGCATGCCCACAAATCCTCTTGGCGTTCATTGCGAATCCTTTGAGCATCGACCTCGTTGGCCCTCCGCATATATGTTGGACCAAACTCGTACCACGACATCACAAAAGCGAAAAGACACTTGAGGGCCGTGCTTTCACCAAATCGGCAATACTCGTCAACAGTCGTGAAGCCCATAAGCTAGCATCTGAATGGGCTGCGGTACATTTTTGTAGTGTGGTTAACCCGATTGGCCAAGACCATCGGCTTGCACAAAGTAATCATCTTGACGCCTACACCAGCAATCACCCGTTCGAACAACGACCTCTCCATTACGAATCTCCGAAATTTATCTCGCATATGGTGGGTTAACCCAAGTAGTCTTCCTCGATTGTTTGCCACGCTCTTCTCGACTTACATCGATGTAAGCACGCTTCTTCTTAGGTCGTCGTGGCTCGTCCGGTTGTTGATGTTCTTTGGAATTGTTGGATCATATTTGGTACATTTGCATTATCATGGTTTGGATTTGTGCGAAATGATTGGATGAAGATGAACCAAGCAAGCTTTCATCATCAGATGATGAATTGGACATGATTATCTTTGGAAAATTGAAGTAGATAGAGTGTTTTCTTTGTAGTTAAGAAAATGGAAGAAGGGATGAATGCAAGTAGTTTTCTGTGTATAAAAATGTGTTCTATGGTTGCATTATATGAGCGGGTTATGCGAGATGTGTGACTCATTTCTTAGTCATATTTGAGTCGGTGCATTGGATTTCTCATTAATTGAAGATAAGATGTGCGAGATGTATGACTCATTTCTTAGTCATAAAATCGGATTGCATTGGATTTCTCATTAATTGAAGATAAGATATGCGAGATGTATGACTCATTTACAAAGCAAAGATAAGATGCACAAAGTAAGGATAAATCAAGACTTACTTTAGTAACTCAAATAATTCAAACTCAAATTCATATTCAAATTCACAAAAACATCTAAGAATGTTTAAATACTGAAAACCTAACTTGCTGGAAAGGAAACCTAATACAAAACGAATTCTAACAACTATTAAAAATTACAAAAAGTGCCCAAAACTTATAAAAATGCGATTTTAACCCTCGAAGCGATCTCCGTTGGCGAAATCCATCGTACATCATGGCAAAGCGATGACTTTTACTCGAACACCATTTACGCATGGAAAACACTAAGCTTTCATCGAAATCGACACTTCATTTTCACATCAAAAGCACCTTGATTTTATTACAGCGGACACTTGGAAGAGTAAAACACAAACAAGCCACACTTGAAGTAAAAAAAAAGCAAACTAAAACAAGCAAGCGAAACAAGCAAACTAAAACAAGCTCTCAACTTGACCATTACTAGACGGAAACAATTCCTTGCGATTGCATCACAAACTCCCTTATGTCGTGGTCAAGTTAGCATAGTTCCCCATAAGTGTCATCCACATGTCCATCTTCTTCTCCTTCATCCTCGTTCTTCCTTTTTAGGGCAAACTCCGACCATCTTTCCAACTCGAGGTATTGGGGATAACTTTCATTAAAGTTAACCATCCTCGCTCATTGCATCCATTGAGGAGTTGCGGAACTACCACCTCTAGCCATCTTCTTTGCCTTGTCACGACCCATAGGACGTTTGCTAGGCGTGACAACGACTCTTGTCTTCCTTTGGCGCTTGCTCCCTACTAGCACCTTGATGCCATTGGTTGGTCATCATCAACTAGAACATCAACCCTCGGAGTTATTGCGGCCTTCTTGTATGTTTCCTCCAAGTTCATCCTCGTTTCCCACTCAGGTCTTTGTTTCATAGCATCCTTTGCTTGAATAGGTTGAATCCGTTACAACGGACTTCTCTTTGTAGAATTCTGAAATTTGATTACATTGGCTTCATTGTAGCCACTCCGATCGCCGACAACCCTAGTAGTACGATCCACAAATCACCTACCAATTAATGTCATCTCTCATCCGCTTAAATCTGGGGCAAGTGAATCATGACTCCGCTTTTTCCAAACCGGACATCCTCCCATCTCTCGCCGTCCTCGAACTTCTCCTCAACTTTCTTGAACAAACTTGCATACCTCGATTAGTGCAATGATTGGATTTGCTAACGACCATATAACAAGAGATGAGAACCAAGTCCTCATTCGTGTTGTAGGGTGAGCTCGTCCTTCGCCTTTATTGGTCGTCCTCCTTCCGTGTCTTTGGCTTTCCTGTCCGCCACGGATCGGTTGAATTTGAATTGCGCGTCTAGGAACAACTTCGGTGGTGCTTGCCATTGGTGTTTGTGAGATTGGAGAATGGTAATTTTGAGTGTAGGGTCTTCGTACGACTTTGAACAAAGGCGAACAAAGCTCGGTTGGGGTTGTGGAGAGGTGTTTTGTTAAGCTTTCATGCACGCCGTGAGCTTGAGTGTGTTTTCTTGCATCCACCTGAGAGTTTCCGGAGTGAACAAGTTTCCGTCCATGTCGCCGGAAAATTGAAGGTGAGATGGTTGGTGTTTTGGAGTGAAGAGAGTGTTTTAAGTTTATTTAAGAGAGAAAGAGGAGTTGGAGATGGGATGATCCAAATATAGTCAAGTGATCTCATTTTATAGATCTCGAAAAATACCGTTGGTGATTTTTATTTATTTTTGCATTTTATTTTGAAAGTTATAACCGTTTGAAATTTAAGCGGAAAAAAAAAATATTGAAGGGACACATGGCTTTGCCATCACAAACTCTCCGTCACATAGTGAGGAGAGGCCTTAACAATAGCCGGTGGCGCGTCGGCGCCTCTGATTGCAATGCACTCGTCTTAACTCAAACGAGGGCCAAACTGTATTAGCCGAAAATCGTCACTAGATCTATACATGTAGGTAAAGTTCAAAATGTAAAATCGTCTATGTAGAGCACCAAGTGAAAGCACTTGTAGAGCGACTAGCTCTAACCCTCAATGACTATGTAGAGCGTCGAGCTCATAAGTCTTATACTAAATCTTATAAAGTCCTGCTACATTTGAAGAGTTCAGAGAGACCCCTAGTTTCTAATGGAAATTGTCTAGTTTTAATGTTTGCCATTTTGCCCTTATTTTTTTCGCGGATCCTCTCGCGGGTCGGATTTTTTCATTATCTGGATTTAGTATAAAGGCTCTTTTTCCCTTTTTATTTCATTTCTCTTCTTCAGGTTGATAGAAAGCGGTTTCTCCCAATTTTAGTGAAATTTTTCTCTCATGAAGAAACCTAAATCCAAATCGGATCGAGCAAAGAGGAATCGTGTGAAGAGGAGCATGTGTGGACTATCATAGCTTACGGTTGTGGTTAGATCGGCGAAGTTTTACGGATCTGTGATGGTATTTTTCAAGCTCATTTATTCATGTTGATTTCTTCCGCCTGCCACTAATAATGTCTGCATAATTTAAACTATCTAACTCTCAATTTCCTATAGCAAGGTGAGGTCGCGGAGAACGAGATCTGGATCCGAATGTTGATTGTTGGCAAAAGATCTGGATGAGGAATGACAGTTGTTGGCGAGAGCCTTTGGATGAAGAACTCTGTGAGCTGAAATTGTCCGCTACAAGGTATGTGAGCGATCTCTCTCTCTCTCGGTTCGTGTAATGATTGATGAGACAAAGTATTAGTTGATCTCTTGCAAGGCTAGCGTCGAGTCTCTTCGGAGATGTAAAATGAGAAGCTGCTAAAGTTACTGTGATTTGGCATAATGATTGATGAGAACATGTAGTATTAGCTAAAGTTACTGGCATGTGTGCTGCCGTTTAGTTACTATTTTCTATGGCAATTTGTTGTAGACATCAAATTTATCTAGTAGAGTAGTTTGCTTATACTTGTTTCAAATTTGTTGTTCGGTCTGTTTATTTTACTTTGCTTTTGGTTGCTTACTGCTTTATATATGATGCCGCTTGGAATATTTTGTCGTGATTCCATATGTATATGCCTATAGTTTGTCCCTACAGTTTACCGAATTAGCACTCATAAGTTTGATTTGCTTATAATTGTCTCCTTTTTTTTTTTTTTTGTATAAATGGTCTATGTTTTAGTAGAAATTTGTTCGTTGTTGCTGGTTTAGCTTTTTTGTATAAATTGTCTATTTTTTTTTTGTATAAATGGTCTATGTTTTAGTAGAAATCGTCTATGTTGTTCGTTGTTGCTGGTGTAGTTTTTTTGCTGTGCAGTTGTCTAGGTTTTAGTACGTATTGTCTAGTTTTTTAACATGTATCATCTAATTTCTATGATTTTTAGATTTTCTATGTGGTTGTGTACACTGTATATGTTTTTGGTGGGGATTTGTTGTTTGTTTGAATTTTCTGAATTTTGTGTAAAATTGTCTAGTTTTTAACATATATTGTCTATTTTTTAATGTTTTTACAGCTTTTTGTGTGAAATTGTCTAGTTTTCATGTAAATACCTTTTAGCTTTTAACACATATGGTCTAGTTTTTACCAATATTTGTCTAGTTTTTCATTTTATATCTTTACATTATGCGATTACATTGGCCATCTAGTTTTTAGTATGTATTGTCTAGTTTTTCATATAAAGCTGTATAGTTTTTAATATGTATTGATTGAATTTGGTAATCTTAGTACCTCATTGTGGTGTTTTTCGATGAAGCATATGGACATTCCAAGGAACTCCTTTTCCTTACAAGGATCTAATGCGATTATGTACTAGTTTATATGTTTTAGATAATTTTTTCCTAAGTTTGTAGATAAATTGTGAACTTTTTGCATAATTTTTTCTGAGCTTTGGTTTTGTGTATTAGGTGAATCGTAGGAAATTCCTTCGTGTTGAAATTTGCTCAGCTCTTATTTTTGCTGACACAAATGGTTTGAGATCGATATTTTGTGAAGGTTGCATCATTTAACAAAGAAGATGCAATAAAGCAAATGAAGGAGAATGAAAAGTTGAAAAAGCTAGAAGCAAAGGCTGGCGATGAAAAAGCTTATCAAGTTTAAAAATGACACGCATAATTGTCTAGTCTTTACAATATATTGTCTATTTTATTTGAATTGTTTAGTTTTGTAAATGAATTGTCTAGTTTTAAATTTACTCACTCAGTGTAACATAATTGTATGTCTAGTTTTTACATTATATTGTCTCGTTTATGAAAGGAATTCTCTAGTTTTTATATGATATTAAATTTACATTATATTGTCTACTCCCTCCGTCCCGGAGAACTTCATACATTAGGGTTAGCGTGCAGTTTTATGCAAAAAGTTAAAGTAATGATAGAATATAGAAAAGATGGGAAAAAATGTACTTTTAGTGGCAAAAGGTGTAATTTGAGTGTAAAGTTGAGATTGTTTATTAATTGTTGGGTATGGGGTAGCTTTCTTTTTTAGTAATGTATGAAGTTCTGTGGGACGGCTAAAAATGGCAAATGTATGAAGTTCTGCGGGACAGAAGGAGTAGTTTTTACATTATATTGTCTAGTTTTTACTTGACCCGTTTTTAATGAATCTGGGTCAAAAGATCCGTGAAAAACCATCAGAAGCCAAGTCGAGAAAAAAGGTATAATTGTCTAGTTTTAACGTTGAAGCGGACTTTCGGGACTCTCCTATATATAGGGGTCTCTCGCAAAACGGACTCTAAGTCCTAATACTTATGTAGAGCGTCGAGCTCATAAGTCCTAATACATATGTATAGTGTCTATCTCTTATCATATAAGTTACTACGTAGAGCATCGAGTTCTACAACATTATACTTATGTAGAGCGTCAAGCTCTTATAATATAAGTTACTCTGTAGAGCATCGAGCTCTAAAACATCATGCTTACGTGGAGTGTCAAGCTCTAACTACCTAAGAAGGTTATGTAGACCGTTGACCATAGATGTACATGTAGAACGGCGGATTCTAAAAGCCTAACAGATATAAAACCCTATATCTCTCTTTCAAGCCGTTACAATCGACAATCAATAGCATATCTACTAGAATGAATTTCAAACACTACGATGGTGGACGTTTCATGACGTTGGTAATCAATGATCTACATTAAAAGGGAGATCATCACAATAATCGTCTACGTTACCAGGTCAACTAAGGAGACAATATAAATAGGGGCATGTATTCCTATAAGAGGCATCCAAGCATCGAATACAAGTTGATGAGTCATTATTTTAACGCCTTTTTTAGTCCTTTTTACCGTATTTTGTTAAGTCCTTTAGCCTTTATTAGTGTTTTTAGTGCTTTTTTATGTTTGGGTGTCTTTTGTGTTTTTGTACTTTTTTAGGTGTTTTTAGGTAAAAATGCAAGGAATTGGAGGAGCGTACACGACTTGAAGTTCGATCGAAACTCGTTCAAAGCTTCTAGAAGCACACAAGGCTAATAGTGGGCCACTACTCTAAGGAGGTCACATGGAGGTTGAGAAAAGGGAGTCAAATGAGGAGAAAGTGGGGAAAACCAACTCTTTTCCGAAGGAAGAGCTCACCATGAGCCGTTATGCAAATGAGCTCACCACGGTCAAGAATGACCGGAGAAATTGAAATGTTGGTGACCGCGGTGAGCATCACCTTCACCCATGGTGGGACCTATTCAAACCACGATTTCTTGCACTTTTTTCCCATGATTTTGAATTTGCACTTCCTTGGTTATATAAATAGGGCACTTGTAAGTCGTTTTTTATATATCTTCAGACCTTCCTAGTCTATATTCTCTCAATTTCAAGCATTGTAAACACTCTAGAGAATCAATCTCTCATTCAATAGAAGCATTATTTCCATTCAGACAATCTCTTGTCACTGACATATCCAGGTATCAATCGTGGAACTACTATTTAGCTTATGCGTGTGGGTTGTTGAATCTTGTTATGTCGGTGTGAACTTGTTAGTATTTAATCATCCATTAGGCTATATTTGTATGATTGCATAGCTCGTGTGAGCTCTTTGTAGTGATTCTGAACTTATAGCCCATATTTGGTTGTACTCTCAATAGAAAGGTAATGAAGCGATTAGTGTATCCTTAATTGGTCATTTTAATATATTTACACTTCATGAAAGGATTTATTTAACCGTTGTTTGTAGAATTGCATGCACTAGGGTTTTACCTTGTCTTGTGCATGCTAGAATTTGCACTAGGACTGAAGCATCACTATCCACACTATCTGTTTACAACCAACACAAGGGAGTCTATTCAGTAGAACTAGCTTATCAATTCCTTGACCACATGGTTTAAGCACTTTCTATAACAATCGATGTGACAATGAAATATGCGATATTACATGCTTTTAGACCCTCGTTTTTGCCTTAGATGAAATATTTGTATCGTTTATGGTCGATTACCAACTTGCGTGTTTTACGTAGGTCATGATCGCGTTTTGAGAATTGCGAATTGCACCAAAGCGACATAATTGTGCGAAATCGAGAAAGTTAAGCAAAATCGCGGATTAATGGTTGCGGAGTTCGAGTCAAAACATGTCATGCGACCAATCAATCTGAAGATAATTGAAGATCTGACAACTTTTAGAAGACCACTTTCGAGAAGCGAATTCTGAAGCCCGAAATTGAAGAGCGAAGAAAAGCAGTTGAGCTGCGAAATCGCACTTGGTGATCCACGGTGGCGCGAAGGCACCACTATGGTCCTTGGCGACCCTTGATCAAGCTTCGAATTGTTACAGGTACATTTCTGGCTGTCGGGCTAAGGTCCACCTTCTAAACCTTCCTTATTGATCAATGGCGGCGAGCTCGAAATTTTCGGTATAAATAAGACCTCGGGATCTCATAATTCTACACCACTCACGGCTCTCACGAGAAGAACCGGTTCTCGAAGTGAAACCCAAAACCGGCCATGAGGCACCGGAAGGAGGAAACCCTAGAAGCAGCACGAAGACATCAGAGACTAGCTTCTTCTTCTTCTTCTTCTTCTTCTTCTCTTGCTTATTTTGATTTCTTTCTTAGATATGAGTAGCTAACTTTCTTTTGTAAAGGCGAACCGCCGTAACTCTGCTTTTGCTACTTCTTTATATCTAGTGATATATTAATGGAATAGTTATTAGGCGTAAATCGTGGTTATACAACTCTATACATCCTTAAGTGATGTGATGCTCGCTTTGAGTGACATAGTAATTTCATTGGGAGTAGGCGTGGTCGTCTTGGCATAATAGTATTATGCCTAGTCGTTAGAGGTAATCGCGTAAGATTTTAACTAGGAAGTTGGGAGTAGCATAGCAGAGGGAGGTCGGGGAACCTTTAAGCCTTTCCTTCATTGATTTACAACAAAGTAATTAGAGTTTACAGCGAATTAATCATTCTGTCTGCGATCATTCTATTTATTTTTACGGACCTGATTTACAAGCGTTATTTGCTTGTTTTTATGCTATGTGTAAAAGTGGAGCGACATCTGAGTTAACTTCATTGTTATTGTTGTAGTTTGAGAGCTTCTGACTAATATAAATTTAATCTTTGATTGTAGTTGAGGATTACAGGTACTACAACGCTTTCAAATCCTTAAGTGCACATGAAAATTTGGCGCCGCTGCCAGGGACACTTGACCGCTCAAGCAAGTTTCGATCATGCGAGATAAGTTGAAATCTTTCTTTAGCTTTTTAATTTACATAATGTATTTTAAATTAAGTATAGCATAAACCCAAAAAAATCATAAAACCTGTGGGAATCTATCTCAACAGCAAAAATTCCAAAAATATCTTCTTTTCCGTATTAGTTTGTTTTCTTATTAAAAAAAAATCCAAAAACACGTAATTTTAGATTTCTGTTTGTTATCTTATTAGTATATCTTTCCGTATCTGCAAAATTTTGTCTGTTAGTCTTTATGCAAAGGCGGTAGGAGAACACCAGTAATCTGGTTTAAAGGCGACATAGATAAACGAAAGGCAAAATTGCCTACTACCATCATGGAATCATCTAGTAACATGAGTGGAGAAGGAAACAACGACAATCCATGCAGGAATGTCGCAACTTACGAACGAGCAGCTGTTTAAGATTAAATGCGGATATCAGTGAGAGAGAAGAGATGGAACAGGAAAGGCTAAGGATAGTCGAGGAAAGATTGAGGTTAGATGAGAACCGAAAAAGGGATAACTACTCAAGGTGGGCGGTAGACAAAGGCGATTGACCCATGCGACTATGTTATGCGAAGTCTTACACGCATACCTCAAGCATCTATACGGAGAGGATTACGAGAGAATATGATTTTAAAGTAACTCATAACCGACTACCACACTTCTATGGGAACCCAATGAGGACCCGATGCACTATGAAATTCTCGCAATAGTTGGAGATATACCATTGAATGGGCTCACGGAATGTTAACTTAGAAGAAGGTTTTCCCTAGGCGCCTTAAGGACAAGGCAAAGAACTAGCTTATCTCACTACGGCCAGGCAACTTGACTACATGGGACGAGGTTTTCAACAAGTTTATGCTCAGATACTTCCCATTGAAGAAGACATCCGACCTGAAGAGCCAGATCCAAAACTTGACGGTTTGTGGAGAAACCTTTCATGAAGTGTGGGAAAATATAAGGATCTACTTGACGGATGCCAATGCACTCTTCTGTATTTGTTGACAAAGTCAACAACTTCTACAAGGGTATTGACTCTCGGCCAAGCATTCGTCGATGGAGCATGTCGAGGAAACTGCTAGGCGCACACCAAGAAGGATTTAGGAAGTGTGTGAGAACCTTAGTGAGAACTACATGCGAAAGGACGAGGAAGAAGGGTGGCTACAAAGGAGGTCGAGTAATTAAAGAAACCCCTTGGAAGCAGTTAACAAGAGGATTGAAGCCATATAGATAAGGATGGGGAGGAAGGATCTTGAATGAAGAGCAGGAGGAGCAGACCTGGAAGAGGCACACTACGTGCAAGAGTCGAGGAAATGGAGGCAGAAACCAACGATGCGACTTTATCCCCCAACACCCTCTTTTATCTTACCGTACTGGACCTAGCTTGAACCCACCTGAGATACCACCTAGACCACCCACTGTGGCACCTGTCCCCACACCACCACCGAAGCCGTCGCAAAACCTGCTCAAACCATCTTCCATGGAAGAAAAGATAGATACTATAATGAAGGAGATGGGAGATATCTGGAAATTTGTGAAGCGGCGGTGTGAATTTACCGCAAGGACGAATTCAATTATCGAAAGTGAGGATAACGGAAGAACCGACAACACCGTGAGAGGAATGCTGAAGATTAGTCAAATCGCCAAGGAAGTAGGGCTGCGGAATAAAGACAATTGTCGGGTCACAGAAAGCTATGATGATTGTTGAAGCTACCAGGTAACATGAATCGAGAGAAAACCATACTAGATACGGAGGAACCCGGAAGGGCATGAGGTAAAAGCCTCAAACATTCTCCTACACCATTTGGGTGTGAATTAGACTCTCCTACCGAAGAAGAAAGGTTCAAACCAGTTTTGCCATCAAGGGAAAAATAGCTACAGGAACCCTGGATCTAGGATCCAGCATTAATATGATGCCAGTCGTTGTCTACGTGAAACTCAACTTAGCAGGAATGATGGAAGCAAGAAGCGGCATCTTTGGTTGATGGCTTTACTACAACGCTTGTGGCGGGATACATAATGTGATTACTCATTAGAGGGCTCGATATTCTTGTGGATTCTCGATTACAATTTGATGTGAAGACCGGATAATGATACCATGCTCCTTGGAAGACCGTTTATGGCAACCACTAACACCATCATCAACGTGGCAAGAAGGGAGATTTCGATGAACATATCGAATCACCGGATAGTAATGGGGATTCAGTGAGACTTTGGAGGAAGCAAAGGCAACAAGGATCAATTCGACACATGATCTTTGTTGGATGAACCTTTGAAGAAGAATTGGTTCCTTTTGAAGATTTTCTAGCATCGATGAATCTTCAACACATCTTGGGAGGCGGAGAAGAATCGAATGAAAATACTCTTCCATCGATCCTGGCGAGTACTTTGGGTGGGAGGGCGATAACGAAATGCGGATCTGCTAGAATGAAGGTGAATGGAGCAGTCCGGAGAAACCAATGACTACTTAGAGTTCACTTATCATGTTGATGAAGATCCGATGGATGAGATCGAGGATGAAGAAATGAAATGTTGGATAGAAGATTGACTACATGACAAAGGAATGGATGGACAAGTGTTTCAGCGGATCGAGGTCTAACCCTCGACAAATAACCATAATGAAAGCAGGTTGAGCTATAAGACCTAAAACAAGCACTTCTTGGGAGGCAACCCAGGTCAAGTTTACTACGCATTTACATTTGCATTCTCTTAGGAAATATACGCTAAGTTTTGATCGTTACCATAATGACTTTCCTTAGTTAGAGAGGTATCTAGTACTCTTGGTTCCTTGAACATTGTAAAGAGGAAGTATACTTAGTATGATTAGTCTAGTAAATCTTGTATAGGATGTTAGGTCTACGAATGTATTTTATATCTTTGAAGAAGACCGAAGAAGACATCCAGCGAAAGAGCTCAACTATCGAAGATATGAAGGGCACAAGATTAGAAGACTAAGGAATTGTGCCTCGAAACCTTATGCAAAGATAACTTGGTGAAAACTATGTTTGGAAGAAGCGATGTTTCCTTAGTTTCTAAAAGGCTTGGAGTTTTGATAGAGACATGCCTGACCTCGAACGGTGATGCATAGTTACGGTAACTGTGGACAAAAAGATAATATAGTGCATTTAATGCCATTCACGAACTGACCAAAAGCTTTATCTACGAACAAAGACAAAAGTTTTGAAGTACTATCAGCGGATTGTTTGTAGTTTGAATCTCGATAGCCTAACGGATAGTAATTCAACGGCTTGATTTTCACCTATAAATATCACCACTTAGAATGCTTGAAAACACACTTGAGCATTGAATTTCATACCCTACACTCGAGCATACAAGCCTTCTTTACTTACTCAAAGCTTACGATTGCGACAGCTCTTGATTCTAAGTAGCGAAAGTTCTAAGTGTCTGATCCTTAACAAGCTATATATGTTGTGAAGGAGTTGAATTGAAACCTTGTTTGGACTTGCTAAGATATTCATTCTCTGAGCGAAGAACATAGACTTAGGTCGAAAGAACATATCACCACCTTTGTCCGAGTGTGTTAAGTGACTCTTGTTCCGAGGTAGTATTACATAGCGTGGAAGTTATTAATCTACCAATCGACAAACTCTTCTTAATAACACGGAAAAGGCGTGGAGTAGAGGAAGTACTTAGTTTGGGAAACTAAGGAATAACTCGAAAGGTTACGAGTAGAGGAAGTACTTGTTGGGAAGCGGGGAATAACTCGAGGGGAATTACAGTAGAGGAAGTACTTGTGGGAAAGCGGGAAGAACTCGAGGAAACACTTGGTTGAGAACCTAGTGTATTTAGGAATCGAGAGAAGATATTTGTAAGGTGAACTCAATTATACTGTTTTAGTGGATTCTAGGTCGAGGAAGGCGAAGTGGATTAGTTGAAGGATTCGCCACCTTGGATACCGTATAAAGCTCTTGTGTTATTTGCTTTACGCACTTACTACCTTTACTTACTTGCAAGTAATTTACACACTTTACTAGTTTCTGCATACGTGCATATCGGAAAGACTTCGCTATTCTAATTATAAGTATCGGAAAGTTACCCAATTTTACGAGAAGCATTTATCGACAAAAGTTTGAAAAGACTATTCACCCCCTCCCGTCTTTTGCTGCCATTATACGGACCAACAAGTGGTATCGGGCGGGGAGGTTCCCAAGCCTTTGCTGAACCTAGATCTGAATAAGTTCTCACTAATCGCAACCACGCACTTGATACATTTGTTAAGTTTATCCTCAGGATGTCTTTAGGCGACACTCAAGTTCTCAAGCCAGAGAAATATGAAAAATGGAGGAACAATATGATGCTCCATCTGGAAGCCATCAGTGATGAAATGATCGAAGTTATAAAGAATGGCCCTATAGCCATTCAGCAAGCAAAGATAGTCATTGATGTATCTGATGGAAGAGATTAAGATTACGCACGGAGAACCTCCGTTCGTTAAAACTTCTACATGTGGGAGAGCTACTGGTCAGATAGCTTTGGAAGAAAAACCCAGATATCTCTGGACATTGGAAGATTTCAAGAGAAATAGACTGGATGGTCAAGCTCGAAACATCATTATTCGTTCTATTCCAGACCACATACGATTAAGCATGGTGTGCAAAATAAGCGAAAGAGGGCGGCAACTAGTTGAACAAATTTGTGCCGGCTATCAGTAAACCAAGGAAAACAAGTTCGAAGTTCTGAAATTAAAATTCCAGAATTTTAAACAAGGGACTTCAAAAACCCTTGAACAACTTGATTTTCGGTTTACAACGTTGATAAGTGAAATGGCTGCACTTGGTGAAAGTGAAAGATATTCTAACACCGAAATGGTGAAGACTACGTAAGGAGCTTAAATCTGGCGGGAACATACTCGGTACTTTTAATTCGACGAAGGAATTCCAAATATCACTCAACGAAATTATTCTCTCATCTAGCCTTTATCGACTATGAAACCTCTCGGGGAGGACAAATAGGCCGACAAGCTCATAGTGTTGCTCTAGTAACACAGTACTACGAGAAGAAGATTACCAAAAGAATCCAGCGAAGAAGCTCTTGCGATAAATCAACGGCGAATACATTAGGCGGAGATTGAGAGAAGAAATGCCAAGAGAAATTTGAAAAGCATCTAGGCCTAACTATCACCGGTGCAAGAATATGCGATTGAACAACTCTCAGAATAAACCTAGTCGGAAAGCATCAAGTTACGAGGTTCTGAGAATCGGAAGCGATACTCTGTTTCTATTGTCAAAAACTGGTCATTTCAAGCGGGATTGTCTTGTTACCGAACAAGCTCAAGGCGGTGACAAAAGGATAGGAGAAACATCGAGAAGGCAGGAGAGCTATGCTTTCTTAAGAAAGAAAGAAGATCGAAATGAAATGGATTACTTGATCTTGATTGATTACGGCGGCGATTACGATGAGTCAAGCTACCATCACGGTGTGTGCCTACACTCCAGAAGTATTTGACTTTAGTGAAGGAAGAATGAAATGTGTGGAGTTCTTGAGAAATCTACGGATTACTCTAACCTTGAGTCATATCTTATGGTGATGATGAGGTAACCAACATTTCACGGTTCATTAATTATAGTGATGAGGAAGTAATCAGGATCTAGAACATCTCGAAGGGAGTTAGATCTTTATGAAAGAGAATTCTTGGTTGATCGATCTAGAACCAAAATTCTTGAAGCAGAAAAAGTCTCTTGAAAGCGGTGTTCACATTTAGCGACTTTCGACACTAAGGTGCATCAAATGCATTCCTAAAGGCTCGAGATAGGCAGAGACGAAAGTTACATTTATGGGTTGCTCGGAAGAAGTGTGAAAACCTTCTTTATGAGAATGAAGAACTAAAGAAGAAATAATTATCTTTCAATCCTATGCCAAAGCGTGACACTCTTTGAAGTACACTCTTACCTAAGAGATCCTTGAAAGGGACTTGGAAGCTTGACACAAACATGCAATTCTACTCCTCTAAAGAGTGATGAAAGGTTTACGTTTGTTAGTTGTCGACAAAGTGATTCCCCGAACAACTTTATAACATTAGTCGAAAGCTAAGGTTCTTGACAAAGGTAAAGCTATTGTGACCAAACCTTTGAGGGAAAAATAAGTCCCCAAGAAAAGCGTGGAAAAGGTTTACGAAAAGAAACCATGCACTAAAAGTCACGATCACCCTGTCTATGTCTCTAGGAAAGGAAAAATTGTAGGGTGGCGATTTTCCCAATGTACCATTTTTGGAAGAAATAATGATCGAGAGACTAGTGAAGCTTTTGGCGAAGATCTCGAGAAAGCAAAAGGTGCTCGAAATGGCATTGCCTACAAAACCGCCGGAAAGATACTTGCTCAACAATATAAAGCAAGAGCGAAACTGATGG